>JALGPY010000063.1:581339-705227 GCA_023055425.1 Linanthus parryae | reverse complement strand
TTTCAAAATAGGTCTGATCAAGCATCTATTCAGCACATAATTGGCAGTGTTAACAGCTTATGCCCATAAAAACTTCGGCAAATTACTTTCAAGCAGCATGGTTCTGGACATATCCTCAAGTGTCCTATTTTTCCTTTCAACTACTCCATTTTGCTGTGGAGTTCTAGGTGCAGAAAAGTTGTGTGATATGCCATGCTTTGCACAAAACAAATCAAAGTCAAGTTGATCAAACTCCCTACCATGTTCACTTCTAATGGAGCTTCTGGTCTGCTTACCTTGTACACATGCCTTGCAAACCTCATCATCTGAAAATTTATGTGATGGTAAACCTCTTACCAAGTCCTTTGAGATGAGTTTATTCAAAGTATGTATACTAATATGCCCAAGCTTTCTGTGCCAAAGCTTTGAATCTATCTTCAAGGCCTTGAGGCATTTTAGCTTGTCACCTGCAACACTGTTAGAATTCATATCATATAGGTTATATGATCTAGGAGCAGTGAGTATGCAATCACCAGATTTCTCATCTTGCACCACACATTTCTCCTTGTCAAATACAGCTTTATAACCTTTATCACATAACTGAGAGATACTAAGCAAATTATACTTAAGTCCATCTACCAGATAAACATCAGATATAGAATTTGTAGAACCATTACCAATACTACCTATACCAATGATATTACATTTTGCTTTGTCACCAAGTGTGATTGTTCCTCCAGATTTTTCTGTAAGTTCAGTAAAGAGAGACCTCTTTCCACTCATATGTCTGGAACATCCACTGTCTAAAATCCATTTCTGATCTTTCAAGGCCTTGGTGACATCCTGCAAAAACAAATCATTGCCTCAACAGGCTGTTAGACCAAGTGCAGAACTTTGAGTCATACTCAGAATCAGCCATATTTGGTGGCCTAATTCCTTTTGGAACCCAAATCTGCCTAACCTGTCCCTTAAGCTGATAAGGATATGTATTCCTCATAATGTGAGGTTCTGATCTTCTGAAGGGACAAGTTAATCTGACATGACCAAGTTTTCCACAGTAATGACATTTTGGAGAATGTCTTCTACCAGATTTGACAAAAGTAGTTTGGCCTTTCTTTGGAAAATTTGGATTATAGCCAATCCCACTTTTATGCATTGATTTCAGACTTCCTCCAAGAATGAGATTCAGATTATGTTCTGAGCCTGTAAACTTTGCTAGGATCTTCTTGGACTCTTGAAGTTTCTCAGTTAAAGTACAGATCTATTGTTCTAAATTCTCAGAATGAGCTTTTAGATCAGCATATCTTTCAGTTAAAAGAGTGTTTTGATCAACAACCTCTTTTATCTGTGCCTTCAAGACTTTGAACCTGCTGTCCAAGGCCTAGAAGTCTTTTTCCAGCTTTGTCTTAGAAACTTCAACAGTTTTGTTTGAAAACACAAGATCCAGGTTTTCTTTTACCTGCTCATGAATCTTAATCTTTAAAGCAGAAATCTCATTTCTATAACTTTCCTCGTTTAAAAACATACTTTTGAGAATTTCAGGAAGTACATCAGAAGGACTAGCAAGTAAATTTTTTACCATGTCTTCAATGTGTCTGTCTGATGAACTTTCCTCATTATGCTTTGCCATGAAGCATAAATTTGCTTGCTCTTCTTCTGTGTCTGAGTCACTTGATGAATCAGAATCACTCCAAGAAGCCATCATGGCTTTCTTCCTTCTGTTTTCACCATCCTTTTTCTGAAAGTTCCTATTCTTCTTCTTTTGTGGACAGTCCCTTACTAAATGATCTGCATCACCACACTCAAAACAATTCATTACTTTAGTTTTATGTGACTGTGATGAAGATTTACCTTTGTAATCCTTGCTGCCTGAAGGTTTTGATCTCTCTCTGTTGTAATCCCTGTTACCAGAGTTTCTTTTCTTTTTGAGAATCCTGGCCAAGGCCTTGGAGATCAATGCTAAAGCCTCTTCATCATCAGGTTCCTCCTCAGTCTCAAGGCTTTGAGACTTTTCTCTGTCTTTTGCCTTAAGTGCTAGGTTCCTGATATTTTCACTCAAATCTCCTTCCACATCCTTCATGGACATTTCACGAGTGAGCAGCTTTCATTGTAGATCATCTAGCTGAAGAAGACTCAAGTCCTGAGCTTCCTCAATGGCTGTTGTCTTTGGCTCCCACTTGGCTTTTGGCAAACTTCTCAGAATCTTTCTGACCTTCTCTTCATTTGAGAACTTCTTTCCCAATGACTCCAGGTTGTTCACCACATCAGTGAATCTTTTGAACATTTCCTTGATGGTCTCATCTGAATTCATCTTGAACAACTCATATTGACTCAGAAGAATATTGATTTTCGTCTGCTTAACCTGACTGGTTCCTTCATATTTCACCACCAGTTTATCCCACACTTCTTTGGCACTCTTGCAGTTTGACACTCTGTTGAACTCATCTGCATTTAAAGAGCAAATTCATAGCCTTGTAATTTTTAGATACCTTTTCCAGTTCAGTGACTGAAAGATTTTCCTCAGACTTGATAGTTCTGACTCCATCAATTGTAGTGTAGTACTCATGAGGACCATTCTGAACTATTGACCATAGTTCCATGTCTTGATCTATGATGAACATCTTCATCAATGCCTTCCAATGCATGAAGTTGTCACCACAGAACAATGGAGGTCTGTTGGCTGCCCTTCCTTGTGAGAATCCACCATCTCCTACATTACTCATAGTCACCAGATTGTTAGATCTAAAAACAGTGACACAAGCTCTGATACCAATTGAAAGTGTGTAATGTAGACTAAATACATGACCTAAATACTCTAGAAGGGGGGGGGGGGTTGAATGGAGTATGAAAACTTTTTGCAAAAATTAAAGTTTAACAGGAAAGCTTTGTGTGAAACTCAAATCTCAAGTCCTTGAGATTTTGTAAACTGTCTGAAACTCACTAAGGCAAAATTGTAAGCTTCAAGGCCTTGAGCTGTGAAAAAACTAAACAGCTTTTAAACCCTAATCTGTTTTAAGTTGTGTGCAGCAGATAATAATCAAACAGAAAAGTAAAGAACACAAAGCAATTTACAGAGTTCAGTCCCAATGGACCTAATCTCTGCCTGAGGGATCTGATCCCACCAGGATTGGGAAAACACTTCTTATTTTCTCACACAGAAACAGCCCTAGATCTTCAATCCTAAGTGATTTCCCTTACACCTATACAGCTTGTGGTTCCAAACCTATCTTTTTCCAGCTACTAACTGTTGAGCTAACAAGAACCTCTTGTTGTTCACTTGAACAACCAACCACTAGGTTAAGTGAGGTTTAAGATAATCTAGAGATACACAGATGGAAGTACAAGTGAAGAACACAGTATGAAGATAAGCTGTTAAAGCTTGGAAGTGTTCTTCTGGTAAACATGATTGATTTGATCTTCAGAAGTCTGTAATGAAGCTTGAATGATTGTGTGTTTGAATGGATGATCTCCCACGACTTTTTCACACCTCTCAGAGTATTCTGCAAGCCTCTCCTCCCTTCAAAATTCAAACCAGTCTCTTTTATCCACAGCTACAACTGATTGAGAGATTTTAGGATCTCAGTTCCTATAAATCCTCCTTCTGTTTTCAAATTCAAACAGCTTCCAGTGGATATCCGTTGGAATTTATTGAGATTGCCCCTGCACGTTTAACAACCCTGCAACAGCATAGAAATACTGAAACAACAAAATCCAGACAACTAATAGTACTAAGACTGTTTGGTTATACAGTTTCTGATAAAACTGTTTAATAAATTTAGAACCATAACCTGTATATCTTCTAAAACATTTGAATCATGAAAAAAAAGTTTAAGACACTTAGAAGTGAGTAAATAATCACAATACTAAGAGTCATAACCTGCAAGAAAGAATCAATTAAGTTCTGTAAAAACTGTCAGCATCTCAAGGCATGTCTCAAGGCCTTGGAGCTCTGAACCTGCTTCCCAGAATTTCAAAGTTAAACACAGATAACTTTGATTCTTCCTGTTCTGATTATCTGCAATTGTGTTAGATATATAAATAGTATAATCCAAAAGTATATACCATAAACCACTGATTTGCATAATCAGATATCCAATTCTGCAACACAAAAATGTTAGAATACACAGCAGAATAAGATAACTCAAGGCTTTGAAGTTCAGTCAATCTCAAGGCCTTGAGATTACTGGAATGCTTTGCTGCTTGTGTCTTAGCCTTTTGTCTTTCATCACTCAAATCAATTACCAATCAAGGCACATTCAGGGATCTTGACTCAACAACTTCTAGAATATCTGGTACATATTACTACTACTATTTCTTACAGTTGTTTTTGGGTTTTTTTTGAAGCTGTCTTTCTACGGTCAGAGGTGGAGAGAGACAAAGAACGCCAGGGTTTCTCTTCCCTAAGGTTTTGCAGACATAATATTTAGAAAACACTCCATTTTTTTTCTTTACGGATGATACATATTTCTTAGAAACCAGAGCCAATGACTCATCCCCTTCTCTCGTTCTTTTCCTATTGGATGTCCCCGACATGCCCGATCCATCACCCCAAATATTTTTCTTCATTTCATGCGTCCGGAGTCGGAAAGCAACTTCCAAATCCATCTCTTTCTGCCTCAGGGCACAAAGTTGATCCAACACCTGAATTTGTTCTTGTAGCCGTTCAACTTCCTTGCGAGCATCATCCGCATATCAGCAGCACGCTTTCCACTTTCAAAAATTGTGTAGACTACTCTCTCACCCTGCTTTAATTCTAGCAAAAAACATGCTCGATTCCGACGAGAATCAAATCCTCGGGCTGAAGAAGGGGAGGTGAAGCACGTTGCCTTCCTGCGCGTTGGTTTCAATTTCAGGAGCGCAAGTCTCTTCATTATTCAAACATATAGCCCTAGTCCAAACAACCAAGCTTCACAACAAACCTACATACATCAAGCATTTGGTAATTAGTCAGGCGTTAGACAATGTGCTGAGCTAAAGGGGATCCAAATTCTTCTTCCGAAACTCAGAGTCAGTGTCTGCATTTCTGCCATACGCTCAACGTCTTTACTTCTACCATACAAGGAGACCTTCAAATTGATGTGTAATTAAAGGTCGACAATCTCTATGGACCTCATAAATTAATTTGGTTGAAACTTGGATGTCGCTGACCTAATCAGTAATTGCTGCTGCGTTATTATGATTTCTAGTCCACAATTCCTTGGCAAGATAAAGTTGTGTTTCAGGCACCGTAGGCAAATTTTATTTTCAAATTCAGTTGCATTGAACATTCATTTTCCCAACAGATTATAATCATACTTCACACATATAAATGTTTTTCTACGTATAAATGGACGTGTACTCATAATTGTTGCTCAACTTACGCTTTTGTGTATGCCATATGATACAGTGGTACAGTTTATCTGTTGTCGCCATCTTTTAAACAAATTAGATTTCTTTATGTCAAACAACCTTTTAACATAACAACAATTTAGACATTCCAAACTACATGTTGCACAACAAGAAAGCAAAACTGTAAGGCTAAATAGGAAGCACAAAAATTTGAACAAAATAAGAAGCAGACATGGCAAGCAATTCAAGTAGACAGTAGAACATAAAGTTATTAAAGGAAATACCAGCAGATACTCACCAATGTTGGGGACATAGGAATGGAAAGCCAAGATTGCACCGTAGCACCAAGCAATTGAAACAAAGCAAATAATGCAACATATAAACACACATCACGATAGAACACAGTTTGAGTAGAACAATCCCCACCAACACATAATGACAACACACAAATCCATTCGCTACTAAATCCCATCGTACTAAAGTTATTAAGGACTCATCAAACATATAAGGAGGTAATAAGTATTTTGAAAGGATTTGAACTATGTAACCCCCAAAACCAGTAATGTACTCCATTTCATGCCCAACCTTAGGTTGTTAAATTGCTCCACTAATTCAAACAAATCTGAACCTAATGTATTTAGAGATAGTAGAATAACAGAAAAGCATAACATCATATATGAACAATAGAGGATAGGCATAGCCTAACTGGTTTTCATGCTAATAATACAAATGGGATGTGTATAGGCAACAGGTACATCATATACATGAATCTGACACCCTAGGCAGCAGTTAAGCGACATAAAAATGCAATAGAACAACACAAAAAACCTAAATCGACATCAAAAAGAGAGAAAAATGGACAGAGAGAGTGGGAGGAGGCACTGGCAGGCGTCGTGAAGTTGGTGAAGGCGGTGGAAGCAGAAACCCCATATTTATAGCCCTCGACCGCCACAAATCTCGCACAGTAGCCGCACTACTGATATTGATCACCATGGCATCAAGGCAGTTCGCTGTCGCCCCAACAAAAGCGCACATGGGGCGCACTAAGCGCTTGGTCGCTACGGCACAAAGGCGGTGAACTGCGTCCATGGAAGAAAATAAAATCCAAGGGAAAACTTCCCCGAGAAAGGTCTTCTCTTGCAACGGAAGGGCGCACAAATTCTCCGAAACAGGCAAGGGAGGAATATAATTTACCTACTCGACCGTGCGCCTCTATGGCAAGAGACGATAAGGCCAGCTGTGAAAAAATCTGACGTGACTCTGAGGTGTAAACAGGACTTGCACGTTTTATATATATGTATTGATTTAGTATCACATTCGTCTTTAACTAGCCCACATGGATTTGGGCTAATTGGGCATAGGATATGTCATATCCCACTTAGCCCACTTAATTGCCCGTTTTCTAGAGTATTATTGCGTGTAGGCTACATGGATGTGTAGGACTAGAATCATCACTTGTAAATATCTTAGGCCATTAGGGAAAGGAAGGTTCTAGGCCACTTGATCTTGGCCGTTTGATTAGTAGATCTCTAGATCCTTCTATTGGGTAAGGCCTTGTATAAATAGGGAGGGGCTCATTTACTCCAACATATCCAAGAATCCAAGTGATGTAAGCTTAAGATAAAATAATTATAACATAATTGATAAAGTTCTTGGATAAGTTGTTGGTCATTAATTCACCAAGCATAGGGCATATTCAAATAATCTATGAAATGAAGAATGTATAGTTTTTAGATTATTAGCAAACATGGTTAAATTAAAACTAGACCAAAAAGTTCATCTACCAAACATGGTTAAATTATTTTGCCAAATTTTAATTTAAAGTCGCAAAAGAATCTTATACCAAACAAGCACCAACGAGTAGATATCATAAGCAAAATTGCTTTCCCAACAATCTTTCTTATATACATGTGCCACCCTTCGAGCACATGCAAGTTGCACCAAAATTTAACTTATACGGCGATATGAATTCTAAAAACTATTTATGGTGACATGGTCATGTTTGGTTATTCGATGTTAATTTGAAACGTAAAAGATGTACTATAAACATGTTAGATAACTTGATATGTTGTGTTAGTTGTGTCAATAACATTCTAAAGCAACAACAGCTTTGTTTCAGACTATAACTCCAAAACTATTACGCCTTGAAGTGATCATGAATCCGAGATACACAAAATCAACATAAACCGATGTACAAAATCGGGGACTAGACTAGGTACTTCCCCTATAATCATCTACATGCTTAAGATGATCAATCAGCATTGATTGCAAAGCATGGCAGAACGGCATGAAATAAATTAATTGGACTAGCCCCAAGTAACTGAGAAGTGGTGTTGAGGGACTTTATAACCACGCAAACAATGTTAGCAAGTTGTTGCAGCCCTGAACCATCACGCCTTAAATGAGAGTTTTTCGTGGTAATGGACAAAGGTCGGTGCATTATGTAATACCCCCATAACATAATGTGTTTTATATGCTTTATAGGATTTCTTACATGTCTTTTAGTATATAACTAGTACTGCTATGTACGGTCATATGATACCCAAAGTAAGATAGTTAAGCTCGTGATGAAAGAAATCATAATTCTTATTATCCTCTGAAATTGCTATTTTAAGGATAAAAATAGTTTTTGACTAATTAATATTAAATGCATGTTTTAAATATTTATTAGCATAATCACCATGCTATGACTTAATTGAACGTGTTAAAGTGAGGTGTTATCTTGCATTTTAGATTAAGTACAAGGTGCTTTGTGTGCGATTTATTTTAGACACTACTTTAGCTCCTATTGGCTAATGAATTCAGAAGTGTCATACTATGCTTAAAGACTTTTAGATTATTTTTCTCATGTAATGAGGTGTCCTAGTGTGAAAAGGAGGTTAAAATTTCTAAATCCATTTTTTTGCTGGGAAGTTCAAATAGAGAGAACAAAAAAAGGAAATAAGAAGAAGAAGATTATTAACTGTCCAAAGCAAACCTGTTGGAATAGGTGCCCTAGAGGCAATCTAATATTTTGTATGAACAATGTTATTGGCTAGAATATTCATTTATTATATATTGTGATATTTAATATAATGAAGTCCTTAAATACAATGTGTTGTTTATCTTAAATGTCCCTAGTCCATTATATTGATTAATGGGACGACCAAATATAGACTAGTATGTGTGTAGATTGGTATGGAGATATCAAGTCTTACACATGGTTATGCATTGGGTGTAATGGCATACTGGATTGACCCACGATGAGAAGGATACATTAGATTATGTTAAAGTCACAGTCGCTTCTCGTAGTGCTAATATAATAGCAATCCTTAGACTTGAAGTCACTAGATACTCTAGTTGTGAAATATCGTGCTTTGATGTTATCAAACGTTACACCGGAGCTGGGTGACTATAAAGATAGCTATCGGGCATGATAGAAAGCAAGCTTAGAGATCGTAGTGATGTAGAGAGGATTTGTCCCTCCCACATAATGGGAGAAAATATCCACAGCTTGAAACGACCCGAGGATCTCGGTTCAGGGTTAATGCGACAATCGACTTCCAAAAGTAGATGATTAACTATTAAGTTTACATTTCGGTTAAAGTACATAACAAAATTTCGATATTAAGTACAATCTAAAACAAATCGTGTGTGATCTACTAAGTGATCTAAGTTAAGCTATACTTCTTCGTCTCGTTCCAGCGTTCCCATCCCCCTCTTTGATTGACGACCTGCGGTTTTAAAATGGCAAATGCCGACGCAGTTTTGAAGAAATAATCAGTAAAAACTGAGTAAGTACATACTACGACATGTAAAGCATCGAGTGGCACAGAAGCATGAGTTGAAACAAATTAGAAGATTTAATTAGTAAAGCTATCATGTTGGAGAATTTGGAACAACTGGAAGTAAACGGGTAACAAAAACCTCTCAATTTAATAACATTGAGAAACCACGAGTAGTTGGTAAAATATCCAGAGTAAACAAGTTCATTTGAACTGATAACGATAGTACTTCATGAGTAGCCAAGATTTACGATTCATTTCAAATCAATAAGGGCATATCAAGAGCCACAAACAACGTTAATAAGTAGCCAATTTTGAACTTCGACTTCAATCAACAGTTTAATTTAGCTGAGGCGTGTCAAGAGCCACCAGCACGATCGATGTAAACAGAGGGATCACGAAATAACTACTAAGGGTTACTTCTAGGGTCTATCAAACCCTATTTCACCCGAGCGTTAAGGGAGCCCATTCGTCAACCCCGCTCATAACATTAGCTAAAAGGCCTTAAGTGTCGACACCCCTATACCGTAGTGACCCTTACAAGTATAAGTAGCACTCTATAGCTCTATAAACCCATTGGCCTCAATATCTTGATACATTTTGGCTCATCGGGGGCGGATTTTTGAACATTGACGTTCTATCCAATAATAAGAAGCATTGCTTCAATGGTCTTAGCCATAAGAAAATGGAGGATCGCTTAACGCCTCCCATTAATAACAGTACTCTGTACATCGTCCTAAGTCTATTAGAGGTATTTTATTTCTTCACTTTCACATAACTAGAATCAGGATGTCAACAATTCACAAGTAATTTCGGAGAGTTCTCAAAGGAGATGAATAAAATAGTTTAACAACTTTCGAGTGGAAAACATGCATTCTCATACTATTTCATATAACAAACATTCATTTGAAACATCAAGCACTTACGCATATTTTGATATGAAAAGGCCGTACATATGTACTTACCTCTGAGCCATGAAAGGCGCAAAGCAAAGCTAGCACTCCTACAACACTGGTCTCACATTGGATCCGGGTGGTATAGTCAAAGCGGCACTACGAGCACATACGTCTATCGTGGAACAGTCCTCAACACCGGCTGGTTATAAACAAGTCAAGTATACAGTCTATTAGCATTTACCCTCTATATGAGGTTGTATGCAAGAATGCAATAAAATGCAGGTCACGCAAGCTAACTTGACCAAAATGCCCCTAATACTTTGAAACTGTCCAGTACAGTCCCTGATTGTGCCTGGACCCCATATTACACTCATACTGGCCCAAAAACATCCAAGAATGACTCTTAACTCATCCATATGAACTTAGCATCGAGATATACAACTTTTAATAAATTACACTTAGGCCCCTAAAGTTTGCTAAAATTACAGAAAGACCCCCACCATTGATTTGATAACTCCCGAGTCAAATAATTCATTCTTAAGGCTCCTAGTATCCTTCTAAGTCAGGTTGTTGGTCTCAAAACATTAACTTTGTTCAAATACGAAGTTTTAATTAATTGCACATAGGCCCCCGAAGTTTAGTAAAACTGCAAAAAGACCCCCACATTTGACTTGGTCAACCCTAGCCCAGAATTACATACAAGTACTCCAAACACGCATACAAGACATGCTGACAAACTCCAAGTTACTAAACTAACCTCAATTCAAAGTTTAAGTGAAATGACTATTTTGCCCCTCCTATACAGTTCAGTCAAACTAGGGTTTGCGAAAAGTCAAACTTGGTCAAACATGATATTTAGACTCAGAATATAAATACGAGCAAGTTTCGTGAAGAACACTAAGGCTAGAAATGTCATTTAGAGTGTCGAATTCAAAAGTCAAATATAGAAGAAAATCGACTCAACTAGTCAACTTTAGGGCTGATTTGCAATCAATTGAGGGGGATACTTGAAAATCTGAGAATAGGGTTTTGAAGACGATAGTTCAAGGATTCAAGAACATATTTGAACTCCTAAAAACTCCAAGTATACAAAGAGATATCGCTAGTCAAAGTTGGATGAAAATCACGATTCAATACTTAGAAGAATTCGATAGTGCTTCGCGAGTTCAAACTAGCAACTTTAGGCTCGTTTTGTGAGAAATCCGTTATAAATTTGAACATGACCCAGAGACGATGATTTGAAGTATTATGTATCAGCTTCACAAAGGAGAAAACA
The DNA here is from genome assembly GCA_023055425.1 of Linanthus parryae. NCBI lineage: Eukaryota > Viridiplantae > Streptophyta > Magnoliopsida > Ericales > Polemoniaceae > Linanthus > Linanthus parryae. The sequence continues at coordinate 693,984 of JALGPY010000063.1, read as the reverse complement.
GATCCAAATTTCATTAAGTTTTGAAGAAGATACAAGGGTTACAAAATGAGGGTTTCACAATGACTTTTCATACTTAGAATTTTTTTTTTTTAGGCACTTGGCAGCCAAGAACACAGCAACCACTTTGCTGACTAGCCATGTTCAAGCCCAATTTCAGGGGTGGTAGAGACCGAATTGGAAGAAGAAATTAACACCAAACTTGTAGCCAACATACCCAGGAGTACATAGGAAGAAACCGCGCATTATTTGGTCAAGAATTGAGGGAGTTACAGGCCGACGAACAGGGCAGGTTTTCAAACCGTATAACTCAACATGCACGAATCAAACCCGTATAATTTGTTGTTACAATCGTGTTTAGGTGATCTAAATGTGTTCTAGACGTGATTAGGATCATGCTTATGCTTTCAATCGATCAAAACAAGCAAGAAAAAGGGGCTGTACCAAGCTCTGCGGATTCCGGCGGCCATGGCGGATTCCGGCGACCCACGGCTTGGTTTCCGTCGATTTCGCGCGTACCCAGGAGCTTCTGGGTTGTCCGCGACCATCAGAGACCTCGTTGCAACAACTGGAAGGGAAAGGGATGGCCAAGAACGCCAAGAACGGAGAGAACCACCAAGTCCATCGTCCGCCGCCGTCCCCGTCGGGTTTCAAGCCCAGTTTCCGGCAAACGAAATCCGGCGAGTTAGGGCATGTTCTTGTGCTTTCTGAGCTCGCCTTGATCTCACGAATACAACGGAGAAAGAATTAACAACTGAGAATCAACAAATAGAGAGAATTTGAGGATTGAAGGGTTAGGGTTCTTCACCTTTGAATGGGATTTTCTCTCTCGATACCCGATCAAACTTTGAATTGATTTGTGCGTTTTGCTCCCCCCGTCACCCTCTATCTCCAGCTATAACAGTTTTCGAAATGGAAGAGTGGTGGTGGTGATAGGGTGGTAGTTGTGTTGGTTGTTCTTGAGGGAAGAAGAAGAAGAAGATGATGAAGGTGATGAGGTCTCTCTCTCTTTCTCTCTCTCTCTCTCTCTCAGCAGATGGTGAAGTGGGAGGGGAGAGTATTGCTTCCACTTTAGCAATTGAGGTGTCAAAAGAGGTTGCCAAGTGGTACACATGCATAGGGGGGGGGGTGTAAGTGTAGTTTTTCTAACTTTTGGGTACAACTAGAATTAGAGCTTCTACTTAATTTCAGATAATTGCACAACCACCCCGAACATCTCTAGTGCTTCAAAATCATTCGAACGACTCTCAAATATTGTAAACACTCCGAAGTTCCAACTTTAAAGCCGTGAAAAAAATATTTACAAAATCGCCTCCAAAGTCTTGATATTGCACTAAGAATTCTCTCAGGAATTAGGGGTGTTACAGTCTACCCACCTTAAAAGAATCTTCGTCCCCGAAGATCTCAGACTATACCTACCCATATACACATGAAATGCAGGTGAAATGCAGTATCGTGACTCAGTCTATATGACTTAATCAGACAAGTACATAAGTAACTCTCGTCGAGGTTATGCTCTCAATAGATGGCTTCCTTAGATGGTCAGCTAGAAACACCTTAACTGGAAGAAATTTCTCATTCTTACTCTCCGCATGACGGGATCTATTATGGTTCTATACTACTATCCAGCCTAGACTCGCACCACAATTGGGTCTCGTATATGATTAGTACAAGTAAAAGTTCGAAACAAGATTTTGAAATTTCAATGACAACATACAAGTTCTCAATTTTAGAAACTACTCAAAAATTTGCTAGATTTTATACAAATCTCAAAACTTTTAGACAAATTCTTTTATCAAGACTAATATGTTGTTTTGCTTGAATCATCCACGTTAAAAATGTTGTCTTACCTCTATAAGGTTAGATAAACCAATCACCTAAAGTGTTCCACGCATACGAGGGAGAAAGGACACTATGTGTCGTCACACAACGTGCCTCTCTAACACAACTCGCATGTGCTTCAAATGTTCCAATTTAGTCTACACAGCGGGTACAACTTATAGTACCGTCGTACTAAGAGTCGCGCCAGCGGACTGATAGACAAAGTGGTCCATATCACTTGGCATTTGGTAGCTTGAAACGTCAATAATTTTTCAGAAACCAATATATTTTTTTTTTGTCAAACACTTTCCAATTTTGGGAAGGAACTAAGTCAAATTTAGCTCAAAATAAATCAAAGTCAAACTAATGTTTTAAAGTTCGTCACTCGTAGGTGCGAAAGAATGGTCTCGGGGTTTTCTAAGTCACATCGTTGTTACTCTCTCTTCGAGAAATTACTTACAAAAATAAAGAGTCAAGGATACGCATCACACAACTACGACAAACAATTTGATATAAATAGGCATGTCACATAAATATTGCGCCTGTAAATAGGCAAGTAAGCTTTGCATGAACATCTCATATAGTCATTAATATTTAATCAACATACACGGTACAAGTCGAGTTTCATAATACGTAAGTACCCAAACTCCCCGACGGCTTGTTTACTTCTTATTGCCAAATTGGGTTATCCTAATCAATTTTAAATTTTGAAAACGTTTTATCTTTCTTATTATCTACTAATGGAAATCGAAAGGTCACTTTAACCGGAGAACCGATGCTGTGATACCAGCTGAAACGACCCGAGGATCTCGGTTCAGGGTTAATGCGACAATCGACTTCCAAAAGTAGATGATTAACTATTAAGTTTACATTTCGGTTAAAGTACATAACAAAATTTCGATATTAAGTACAATCTAAAACAAATCGTGTGTGATCTACTAAGTGATCTAAGTTAAGCTATACTTCTTCGTCTCGTTCCAGCGTTCCCATCCCCCTCTTTGATTGACGACCTGCAGTTTTAAAATGGCAAATGCCGACGCAGTTTTGAAGAAATAATCAGTAAAAACTGAGTAAGTACATACTACGACATGTAAAGCATCGAGTGGCACGGAAGCATGAGTTGAAACAAATTAGAAGATTTAATTAGTAAAGCTATCATGTTGGAGAATTTGGAACAACTGGAAGTAAACGGGTAACAAAAACCTCTCAATTTAATAACATTGAGAAACCACGAGTAGTTGGTAAAATATCCAGAGTAAACAAGTTCATTTGAACTGATAACGATAGTACTTCATGAGTAGCCAAGATTTACGATTCATTTCAAATCAATAAGGGCATATCAAGAGCCACAAACAACGTTAATAAGTAGCCAATTTTGAACTTCGACTTCAATCAACAGTTTAATTTAGCTGAGGCGTGTCAAGAGCCACCAGCAGGATCGATGTAAACAGAGGGATCACGAAATAACTACTAAGGGTTCCTTCTAGGGTCTATCAAACCCTATTTCACCCGAGCGTTAAGGGAGCCCATTCGTCAACCCCGCTCATAACATTAGCTAAAAGGCCTTAAGTGTCGACACCCCTATACCGTAGTGACCCTTACAAGTATAAGTAGCACTCTATAGCTCTATAAACCCCTTGGCCTCAATATCTTGATACATTTTGGCTCATCGGGGGCGGATTTTTGAACATTGACGTTCTATCGAATAATAAGAAGCATTGCTTCAATGGTCTTAGCCATAAGAAAATGGAGGATCGCTTAACGCCTCCAATTAATAACAGTACTCTGTACATCGTCCTAAGTCTATTAGAGGTATTTTATTTCTTCTCTTTCACATAACTAGAATCAGGATGTCAACAATTCACAAGTAATTTCGGAGAGTTCTCAAAGGAGATGAATAAAATAGTTTAACAACTTTCGAGTGGAAAACATGCATTCTCATACTATTTCATATAACAAACATTCATTTGAAACATCAAGCACTTACGCATATTTTGATATGAAAAGGCCGTACATATGTACTTACCTCTGAGCCATGAAAGGCGCAAAGCAAAGCTAGCACTCCTACAACACTGGTCTCACATTGGATCCGGGTCGTATAGTCAAAGCGGCACTACGAGCACATACGTCTATCGTGGAACAGTCCTCAACACCGGCTGGTTATAAACAAGTCAAGTATACAGTCTATTAGCATTTACCCTCTATATGAGGTTGTATGCAAGAATGCAATAAAATGCAGGTCACGCAAGCTAACTTGACCAAAATGCCCCTGATACTTTGAAACTGTCCAGTACAGTCCCTGATTGTGCCTGGACCCCATATTACACTCATACTGGCCCAAAAACATCCAAGAATGACTCTTAACTCATCCATATGAACTTAGCATCGAGATATACAACTCTTAATAAATTACACTTAGGCCCCTAAAGTTTGCTAAAATTACAGAAAGACCCCCACCATTGATTTGATAACTCCCGAGTCAAATAATTCATTCTTAAGGCTCCAAGTATCCTTCTAAGTCAGGTTGTTGGTCTCAAAACATTAACTTTGTTCAAATACGAAGTTTTAATTAATTGCACATAGGCCCCCGAAGTTTAGTAAAACTGCAAAAAGACCCCCACATTTGACTTGGTCAACCCTAGCCCAGAATTACATACAAGTACTCCAAACACGCATACAAGACATGCTGACAAACTCCAAGTTACTAAACTAACCTCAATTCAAAGTTTAAGTGAAATGACTATTTTGCCCCTCCTATACAGTTCAGTCAAACTAGGGTTTGCGAAAAGTCAAACTTGGTCAAACATGATATTTAGACTCAGAATATGAATACGAGCAAGTTTCGTGAAGAACACTAAGGCTAGAAATGTCATTTAGAGTGTCGAATTCAAAAGTCAAATATAGAAGAAAATCGACTCAACTAGTCAACTTTAGGGCTGATTTGCAATCAATTGAGGGGGATACTTGAAAATCTGAGAATAGGGTTTTGAAGACGATAGTTCAAGGATTCAAGAACATATTTGAACTCCTAAAAACTCCAAGTATACAAAGAGATATCGCTAGTCAAAGTTGGATGAAAATCACGATTCAATACTCAGAAGAATTCGATAGTGCTTCGCGAGTTCAAACTAGCAACTTTAGGCTCGTTTTGTGAGAAATCCGTTATAAATTTGAACATGACCCAGAGACGATGATTTGAAGTATTATGTATCAGCTTCACAAAGGAGAAAACAGATCCAAATTTCATTAAGTTTTGAAGAAGATACAAGGGTTACAAAATGAGGGTTTCACAATGACTTTTCATACTTAGAATTTTTTTTTTTTAGGCACTTGGCAGCCAAGAACACAGCAACCACTTTGCTGACTAGCCATGTTCAAGCCCAATTTCAGGGGTGGTAGAGACCGAATTGGAAGAAGAAATTAACACCAAACTTGTAGCCAACATACCCAGGAGTACATAGGAAGAAACCGCGCATTATTTGGTCAAGAATTGAGGGAGTTACAGGCCGACGAACAGGGCAGGTTTTCAAACCGTATAACTCAACATGCACGAATCAAACCCGTATAATTTGTTGTTACAATCGTGTTTAGGTGATCTAAATGTGTTCTAGACGTGATTAGGATCATGCTTATGCTTTCAATCGATCAAAACAAGCAAGAAAAAGGGGCTGTACCAAGCTCTGCGGATTCCGGCGGCCATGGCGGATTCCGGCGACCCACGGCTTGGTTTCCGTCGATTTCGCGCGTACCCAGGAGCTTCTGGGTTGTCCGCGACCATCAGAGACCTCGTTGCGACAACTGGAAGGGAAAGGGATGGCCAAGAACGCCAAGAACGGAGAGAACCACCAAGTCCATCGTCCGCCGCCGTCCCCGTCGGGTTTCAAGCCCAGTTTCCGGCAAACGAAATCCGGCGAGTTAGGGCATGTTCTTATGCTTTCTGAGCTCGCCTTGATCTCACGAATACAACGGAGAAAGAATTAACAACTGAGAATCAACAAATAGAGAGAATTTGAGGATTGAAGGGTTAGGGTTCTTCACCTTTGAATGGGATTTTCTCTCTCGATACCCGATCAAACTTTGAATTGATTTGTGCGTTTTGCTCCCCCCGTCACCCTCTATCTCCAGCTATAACAGTTTTCGAAATGGAAGAGTGGTGGTGGTGATAGGGTGGTAGTTGTGGTGGTTGTTCTTGAGGGAAGAAGAAGAAGATGATGAAGGTGATGAGGTCTCTCTCTCTTTCTCTCTCTCTCTCTCTCAGCAGATGGTGAAGTGGGAGGGGAGAGTATTGCTTCCACTTTAGCAATTGAGGTGTCAAAATGAGGTTGCCAAGTGGTACACATGCATAGGGGGGGGGGTGTAAGTGTAGTTTTTCTAACTTTTGGGTACAACTAGAATTAGAGCTTCTACTTAATTTCAGATAATTGCACAACCACCCCGAACATCTCTAGTGCTTCAAAATCATTCGAACGACTCTCAAATATTGTAAACACTCCGAAGTTCCAACTTTAAAGCCGTGAAAAAAATATTTACAAAATCGCCTCCAAAGTCTTGATATTGCACTAAGAATTCTCTAAGGAATTAGGGGTGTTACACAGCTACTCGAGGGATGAGGCTTATTGAATGTCTGGCAAGACTCAGATAAATCAATATGGAGATATTGATGTTATCTGCTTGCATAAGCATATTCCCAGGATCGAGGAACTATGGATTGGATATACGAGTGTGACTATTTATGTCTTGTGTCCAATCCGTATATGGAGACAAAGGGATAGTGCAATATGAGATATTGAGCACAAGAAGGTTTGTTGGGATCACTGACTTATTTCTATTAGTTGGGTGCATGAAGGTGTTGCTAGAAACCGCTCCATGTTAGTAATAAGTTACTACCAACTAAGTAGAAACCTATGGGGTCACACGTCAAATAGAGTTGAACTAGATTTGGGATTAATTAATATGATTAATTAATTAGAAGGATCACTTTGCAACACCTTGCAAACTTAGTAGGACTAATTTGAAAGGAGGGAACTAATCCAAGTTCATGTAGAACTAGGAACGGCCTTTATGTAAGCTAACAAGTGTTGTTGGTCTATATAAAGGAGACTCTAGCTTCCGTCCCACTAATGTTAATGCTTATAACATAAGTGTGTGGGAGATAAAGCAAGAGAGAGAGCAAGAGCACAAGGGCCGAAGCCCCTGCGTCCGCCCCTTGTCCCGTCGGCCTCAAAGAGAGGGTCGAACCCCTCTTTGCCTCGTTTGTTGCTTGATTCCTTCTTCCCTCTTTCTCCGGTCCAAGGTAGCACTTGAGAAGGAAGAATCTAGATGTCACCTCTAGACGTGGATCAACCGTAGATACGAGGACATTATTCTTCGTGTGATCTCCCGAACCAAAAGGTACACGTCTTCAATGTCCTTCATCATGTTATGAATGTCTCTTCCTGTGATCCTTGGTGGGCTTTGAGTAGGAATTAAATTTTTATTATTCCGCTGCGTTACCTACGTCAAAACCCAACAAAACCGTACTCTTAACTTGAAGTTTTCTTGAAGAAATGTAATTATTCTAGCCTCTATACCCTATTTTCTCATTTAGGACTATAAAACAAGTTATAAACATGCATAACTTTCAAATAGAAGGGTAATTAATAATTTCCCTGTAATTAGGAGAAGAGGTCAGTGTAGTACGGAACAGATTATAGACAATTGTATAAGTAAGTTATATTTCTTTCTAAATTGACAAGTAAGCGAAAAGGATCATGCATATGCTACATTTTATGTGTGTTCATGTTGCAATAAGCATGTATTGTGTAATTGTAGGGCTTAATTGAGTTCTAATTCTTACTAAAGGGTTCAAGACTGAGGTGAGTAATTTTATTCCCAAAGAGAATATATTTTTCCTATATATGGAAATGAAATGACTCGAAAATATATTTGCTTTACAAGAATGATTTACTAATTGTGGAATATTTATACCTTGATGAGACATGTTTACGATTAAGCTACCAGTCACTCAACCCTATCGTTGGGATAAAATAGGTGGTGATCCCTAAAACGGCGTTGTTATAAGACATGTCTTCACACGGAAATAAGTTCGGTGTGGAAACCGAGATAAGGTCGGTATCATGAGTCCTAGTCGACGATGACTCGTTCTGTCATGGCTAAGGAAGTTATAAGTAACCCTATGAAAATAAAAGCATTGGGTTACTATACGGATGCTATGTCAATAATATTTTGTATTATTTAAAAGCTTTACAATTATGTCTTGTTATGTTCTTTTATCCCACCAACCATGTCGTGAATTTGAATTACTTGATGAGATTTTAGTTCACCCCCCTTCCTACTTTCCCTTTCAGGTTATAAAGCTTAAACAGTGATGCATAGCTTTTGGTGCCCTAGAAATTTTTCTAGTTACTGCATATATGCGTAGTGGAATAGAATACAAAACTTGTCTTGTGACTCGTGTGTTAGAATAGATGCCCTAGAGGCAATCTTATTTAGTATGAACATTACTTTTGGCTAATATATTCGTTTTATTATTTATGGAGACATTTAATATAATGAAGTCCTTAGATTAAAAATGTGTTGTTTATCTTAAATATCCCTAGTCGATTATATTGATTAACAAGACGATCAACTATAGACTAGTATGGGGTTGGATTGATATGGAGATATCACGATCCAACACATGGATATGCATTAGGAGTAATGGCATACTGGATTCACCAATAACGAGAAAGCTGCATACAAGTTATGTAAAGTCACAAGCTCTTCTCGTATTGACAACAATATTGTAATCCTTAGACATGAAGTCACTAGATCCTCTAGTTGTGGATTATTGTATTTTGACATCGTCAAGCGCTACACCGTAATTCGGTAGTAATAAAGGCATTCATCGGATACAATAAAGAAGCAAGCTTAGAGAAGGTAGTGGCGTAGATAGAATTTTTCCCTCCCACATAACAGGAGTCAATATCCACGGCCACTCGAGGGATGGTGCTCATAGAATGTCTGGCAAGACTCGGATAAATCAATATACGATATTGATGTTATCTGCATGGATGAGACTATTCCCAATATCGAGAAACTATGGATTGGATATACGAGTGTGACTTGTGTGTCTCGTGTTCAATCCGGATATAGAGACAAAGCGATAAGACAATACTTGCACAAGGTATGTCGGATGGGTAGCATGGATGTCTTGCTAGAGGCCGCTCCATGTTAGTTAATAGTTACTACCAACTAAGTAGAAACCTATGTGGTCACACTCCCTATGGATTAGACCGGACTAGCGAAGTAATTAATATGATTAATTAATAATAAGGATAAATACGCAATAACTTGCAAACTTAGTAGGACTACTTTGCAAAAGGGACAAAAATGTACAAGAGTAGGATTAGGATATGGGCTTCTATGCACTCAATAAAGAATTATTGGACTATATAAAGGCACTCAGAGATTCATTCCCACATAATTTATGCTCATAACACATTGATTGGGAGAGAGAAGCAAGTAGAGAGAGATCAACAAAGAAGGGCTGAAACCCTCTTTGCCGCCCCCTACCCGTTACCTTCCTTTGCTCTGTTTTGCGTGATTTTTGATATTTTTCCTCTTCCTCCTTCAATCCTAGCTAGCACAAAAGTTTTTCCGGATTCAAATCCTAGGAGTGGACTAGCCATAGAGACGTGAACATAATTTCACTTGAGAAGTCATCAAAGGAGATCCTAAAGGTATTTGATATTAATCCCTTACTATCGTTATGTAGTATCTTCCTGTGATCCTTGAAGGATCTTGATCGGATAATTTATTGTTTATTCCGCTGCGTATCCATGATCAAAACCCAACAGTGGTATCACAGCCACAAGTCGTAGATCATAACGTAGTTTATGTGTTACGATTTATGTAGTTTTACACTTTAAATTATTGTTTATCGCATAAAACGGACAAATCAAGCATATTGATGAAATTTGTCAATAATATAACCAAATAAGATCTAATATTACATATGGTGTAAGGATTAGTGAATTTGAATCACATAGGATGTGATTTTTTTGATCTTGGTGCCTAGGGTTTGAGCATATGCTTGGAAAAGGGGTTTTTAAACATGGAAACAACTAATCTTGGGCAACAAGGCAAGGAGTTATTTTGGAAATACTCCATAAGGAGGTTCGGCCCCCCAAGGGACCGTCGCCCAAGCTAGGGCACATGCGTGATTTTTTGGATCTTAGTGGCTAGGGTTTGGGCACATGCGTGAATTCGTCCGAACAGCCTAAGGCTGCGCCTTGGTCCTTTAGGGTTTCTTCCAAAGCCATGGAGAACCCTATTGGGCTGTTTTTAAACCCTAGCACATCCAAAACTATTAAAAATTGACCAAGCGCGTTAAAATTGGATTTAAATTGTTTTTGTGCTTTTGACATGGTGATTGGATATGGCCTTAGGTTGTGGTTTGTTATGGATGTTTAATTTTATGGTTTACACTCTGCAAGCTGATCAATTTGATGTAATGATTAATAAGGGTTTACGGCCTGTGATCCGGTATATTTTTTCTCAACATGTGAGATTTATTTATTTAGTTTAGATGATAGCAAGCACTAAATAGAATAGATAGCCAATATTGAAGAAAAGAAGCCCAGATAATGAAAAGGAGCCACAACATGGAGCATGGAGCATTCCACAAGGCTGTGAAGGATGGACCAAAAGATTGAGGCACATGGAGATGAGCTTGCTATTTTAGGGTTCATAGATATTCTCTCTGGCTTGAGAATATCTTAGATTAGAGGCCATATCCAGATCACGTTATTTTTCTTTTGTAGTTGTTTACTTTATTATCTTATTATTTTTTGTTGGTGTATTATAATGCATGTAAAATTGATAATAAGATAATTAACAACCCGAATCTTTTATTTATGAGTTTTCCCAACTCAAAATAATTAGACCAGTTGATTTAGATCAACAAAACAATTTTAAATTGAAAAAAAAAATCGCTCAATTAAAAAATTGCGTTTTTGCCTTCTCGTTATTTAAACACTCATCATAGTCATAATGTCTCAAAATCGTGTGTGCCAAAACATGGCGAATTTATTCATTACGATATGATGCGATGGCACAAACTAGTAATGTGCAACTGTTTAGGTAAGAGGTTAAACGCAACCAGGTGATTTTAATAAGATTAAAAGTCTAGAGGAAATCAATTGGGATTATCCATGGGTTGGATAAATAAATAGTTATTTGCCCAATTGAACCAAGAGTTGCATGGGTATGCAATTGGAATTGTTTCTACCTAAATAGAGGATTTTGGGTGACTTGCCAAATCAAGCTCAAAAGAACTGAAATATGGGTCTTGGCCCACTAGAAAATACAATGATTTATTCCACATTAATATGGAGGGTTATTAATTCGAGAAAAATAGTGGGAGTTATGTTTAATAATCTAGCAATTACTAAATAAATTCATTCGTTCACAAAATACTAAAACTTGTATATTTGTCATTTTGTAGAATTCCAATGGCAATCAACTCATCGAGTGCATCACATTCCCTCAAGCTGTCCTTGAGAAGGACAAGCTTTCTGGAACCAACTTTCTAGATTGGTACAGAAACTTGAGAATTGTTCTCAAGCAAGAGAAGAAACTGTACACTCTAGAGGAGGAAGTTCCCAAGGGTCCAGAAAACAATACTCTTGCAGCCCTAAAGGCGCATCAAAAGCGTGTAGACGACGCCAATGATGCGGTCTGCCTTATGCTTTGCACTATGAGCTCTGAGCTTCATAAGCAACATGAGAACATGAGTGCAGTCGATATGATCGAACACATGAAGCAGCTCTTCGAAGAGCAGCAAGGGTTGAGAGGTATGAAGTTTCCAAGGCATTGTTAAAATGTCATCCGTCAGAGGGAAACCCGGTGGGACCTCATATACTCCGTATGATCGGGTACTTGGAGAATCTCGCACGTCAGGGGTTTCGAGTCAGCGATGAGCTGGCCACTAATCTCATTCTGCAATTGTTGCCTGAGAGTTATGGACAGTTCATTATGAACTATAACATGAATGAGATCGTGAAATCTCTGCCAGAATTACTCAACATGTTGAGGACAGATGAACAAAGCGTCAACAAGGGAAAGGGCAAGGCCATAATGATGGTACAAAAGGGGAAGGGAAAAGGTTTGCTTCTTCCCCAAAAGGAAAGGCAAGGTAGTTTCCAAATCCAAGGAACCTACCCTTAAACCCGTTGGTGGCGCTGCCAAGAGATTGACTAAGGGTGATTGTCACTACTGTAGTCAGCCCGGACACTGGAAGAGCAACTGCCCAATGTATATGGAGGATAAAAGGCTTGGAAGAGTGATTCCACCACCGCCGGATATTTTTGTTGTAGATATCAATTTCACTATCTTTTCATCTTGGGTCTTGGATACTGGATGTGTATCTCACATTTGTCGAAATGTGCAGGATCTAAGGAAAAGTAGAAGATTGACTAAAGGGGAGATAGACATGCGCGTTGGGAATGGAGCAAATGTTGTTGCGTTGGCCGTAGGCGTGCTCGAGATATATCTGCGTTCATGATTAGTTTTAGAATTAAAAAAATTGTTATTATGTGCCTGCTATGAGCATAAACATTATTTCTATTTCTTGTTTGGACAAGGAAGGTTTTACTATTTCAATAAAGGACAATTGTTGCTCCATTTATTTTGATAGTATTGTGCGCAATTTATTTAATGGATTGTACATCCTTGATCTAAGCAATCATGTATATAACATAAATACCAAGAGGATTAAAATAAATGATTTAAATCATGCTTATCTATGGCACTGTCGTTTAGGCCATATAAACGAGAAACGTGTATCAAGACTCCATAAAGATGGGTTTCTAGACTCATTTGATTTTGAATCATATGAGACATGTGAGGCTTGTTTATTGGGAAAAATGACAAAGTCCCCTTTCAATAAGAAATGTGAAAGGACTACTGAGAAATTGGGACTCATACATACTGATGTGTGTGGACCATTTGCCACGCCTTCCAGGGGTGGTTATATCTACTTCATTACATTTACTGATGATTTTAGTAGATATGGATTTGTATACCTTATGAAGGCCAAATATGGATCCTTTGAAAGGTTCAAAGAATTCAAGAATGAAGTAGAGAAGCAACTTGGCAAGAGCATTAAAGCTCTACGATCGGATTGTAGAGGAGAATACTTGAGACAAGAGTTTGACGACTATCTTAGAGAGTGTGGGATAGTATCCCAACTCACTCCACCCGGAACGCCACGGTGGAATGGCGTGTCTGAGAGGAGGAATCGAACTTTGTTGGAAACGGTTCGATCTATGATGTGTCAGACTGATCTTCCATTTTTCTTTTGGGGCTACGCTCTATTGTGTGCAGCTTTCACCATTAGTCGTGTTCCATCTAAATCTGTCATGAAGACACCACATGAGATGTGGAGTGGGAGGCGTCCCACAGTGTCGCTTATGAAGATTTAGGGTTGCGATGTCTATGTAAAACGTTTACAATCAGACAAGCTCGTGCCTAAGTCGGTGTGCACAAGAGATTCCGGCAGGGAGACCTCCGTGTGCACCGTGTGTAGTGGATCAAGGATCGCACATGAAGAGTAGGGGTGTGTGTAGGGAGAGAGTAAGTCAGTAGCAATGTCTGAGAGAGAGACAGAGGTTTGGCAGAGCTTCCGCGTATGGCAGTGTGTTCTCCTTTGTATGGAAAGGTTGACGATCTATATATACTGGAGAACGTGACCGTTGTAGTGTGGTTAATGCGCCCATTAGTGGCGGCTTAATTAGCTTAACCATAACGGCATGTTCGTCCGAGTATATAGGAACCGCTATAGCACGTGGTGCGCGAATACCGGAACCGTTACGAGGTTGATCGGGTTTGACCGGATTGACCGGGTCTAGGGAGCTCGTGCCATAGATCTCTCAAAACAGTTACTAAAGGTCGCGTGCGGGCTTGACTCGCACGCGACAGGGCTTACTCTAGCCTCCAAACCACTAAGTCCCTACAAGTCCCGTGCAGTGGTATGCGAGGGCTCTGTCTCGCAGCCCCCACATGGATCAGCTCGGCTGGTGATCCAGTGTGTATGGAGCACAATATGGTGTGCTGGATGGCTGCCACGTGGCCAAGATCTGTCATGTCAGAAAGCAGTATCTACATTAGCCCCCTTTCTGCGCGTGAAGACTCATAGCCGTATAGACTTCCATGCGCGGAAACCAACATACGCGTCGCCGCCACGCACCAATTCAAATACGGGTAAGTTCAGCCCCCGTGCGTGTCATTATGACCTAAAACCCCTAGAGTCGTGCCGTCTGACCTTTAGGGTTTTAGGCGTGACGTCAGCTTGTCCTGTGATTGCGCGATTCGACGATGACGGTTGCGATTCGACTATCGAAAGGACGCAACCCTTCATTGTTTTTGGATAAATACCTTGTATCCCCCATTATTGCAAAGCATCACTTCTTTCTCTTAAAGTGAATAGTACCCGGAGATCTTCGAGAGCAGATCCAGATAATCAATCACCAGTTCAGAACTGCAAATCGTATTCTTCAATTGTGCATATCCAAGCAGGCTTCAAGAAAACAAGGTTGGCCTCGTTTACTTTTGATTTAAAATACCAGTGTTTGCCTTGAACTGCGTTGAATCTGTAAACCCATGAAATTTGTGAAGAGGCTTTGATCTTTGAACCCGCTTTGTTTTAATCTTTCAACAATATTGGATCTTGCAACTCCCCAATTTCTGAAATCGATACCGGAACTGCTCGTCTTCCTTTGCATAGATCTTGAATCCCAAAATTCAAACTGAAGTGTGGTATTTCTCCCCCCTTTTTTTTTCTTGCTCTTTCGCAGGAATGGCCAAGACAAGAGTAACCAGACCCGTCAAGGAAGATGAAGAGATACCCGACCTTCCGCAGGCCTTGTGGCGAAAAGCCCCCTTTTTAGGCGGCAAAGATTTCTACCATGCGAGGGTAAAGGCGAAGAGGATGCCTGATCCTGTTCCAGTTGAGCGATTGCTGATGTTGACTCGCCCAGTTAACTCAGCCCTGCTCGAGTGGGTTGGTTCCGAGGATGTAGTTCGATTGGGGATCGAAAACGGGCACTTCCCATATACTGCGATTTCTACTCAGGCGTTCGTCCAGAAATTGGACTATATGGATGAGTGGATTGACCACGTGTTGGATCATCACGCCGAGACTCTTAATGAAGCCGGCGTATACTTTGCTATCCATGCTATGAAGGGTGCTGCCGTGAAGTTGGATCAGTCCATGCTTCTAGACCTTCTGTCCCGTTACTCGCCTGCGACTCATACGTTCCATTTTGCTGAGTTCGAGGCTGCCCCGACACTCGAGGACGTTCAAATGTTGTACGAGCTTTCTTCCATGGGCGAGGTGGACCCTCTGAGTCCCTTGAGGACATCCGCGGAGATTGCCTTGTACACGCAGATGGAGGAATGCCTAGCAGAGGTGAAGAAAATTTCCACTCGGTGGACTACTACGAAGCCTCTTCCGAATTGGCAGTTGGTCGATACGTCTGCGAAGAATACCTGGAACAAATGGTTGCAGTACTTCTTCCGAGACTATGCGAACAGCAGCATTACTAAGAAGCTTCTGAACGAGGACCCGGAGGCCGAGAATTACGTAGAGGGCAAGGGCTACCATTTGACCCTTTGTGCTTTTCTCTGTGCCTGGCTGTCAAGGTATCTGATTGATGGTCACCCCCATGATGGAGTCTTCTACCATGTGTTGCCGCTTGCCGTGAGGCTCGCTCTTGGCCAGAGAGTCGCACTCGGACCCTTGGTTTTGGGCACGCTGTACTATAGGCTTGATCAGCTGGTTCTGGCTATGAGGGAGTCGCGTGGCCGCCTCGATGTGCTGACTTTTGTCAATATTTCCTTTTTGACAATGTGGGTTTTCGAGCGCTGGCCGTCTTATGCCCCAACTATTCTCCAACTTGATAAGTGGTGTCCCCCAGGCGAGACAGAAGCGCGCAACAGCGGAAGAGCTGCGAGATGGTTCGGAACAGGCAACACCAAGTGCGTTTGGAGTTCGATATGCGACAAACGGAAGGAGTTTACTGCCAGGCCCTATGCCACGCGTATTGAGAATGTGAGATGGTTTCCAAAGCTGTACCCCTCTAAAGGCATGGTCTTTTCAGAAGAGCTTCTCTTTGAAAGGGGACCTCATTTCCATGAGCGCTACCGCGAGTTCTTTTGCTGGTGTCTGCGAGGTTCCCTTCCTGCCCTCGCAGAGCATATTCGTGAGCTCGCGCCGAGGTATGAGAAGATCACCGTGGACGTTGACCCCACTAGAGTTTCTCCTCAGTTTGGTTTTGATGCGGTGGCCCCATCAATCTGGCCCCAGTCCATTGTCAGAGGATGCTACAAGCGCTTGCTAACAAAGGAGTGCGAGACGGTTTTCATGAACAATCTTCCTTTTGAGCAGCCTGCGGGAACCCGCGAGGGTGGTTGTTCCCAGAACTGGCTCGCATACTGGGTTGCCCAGCGAACGAGGATCGAGACAGAGTCGGCCGCGCAGCCGGGTAAAGCTCCCTTGATCAAAAGAAATTCTTTTCCGTTTCGCCCCACTTGCAGTTTGAGCGAGTCTGAGTATGGTTGCTACTCACTGTGGGACCGTGAGAACCATTTGTGCCCTGATTTCATTCTGAAGGAGCAGGTCGCCGCAATCAAGAAAGGCGACGCGCAAGTCGTCAGATACAGCAAGGCTTTTGCTGAGGTAAGCAATTTCTTCGCATGTGTTAAGTTTTCTCGATTTCCTTGTGCTGACACTATCATTCTGTACTGTTGTAGTGTCATGTGCGGAGATTCGCAGCTGGTGATCGCTCCAAGTCACTGGTCAACACCATTGTTGCCACCAGAAGACAAAAGCAGCCGTTCCGGCTTTCATGGAGGATGGACGCTGAGGTTGAAACAAAGGTTCGCGCAGCCATGAATGTTTTTGCTGACTCGCTGATATACAATCCTCCGGCTTCGTCTCCTCCCGGAGATGACCCGTCTCCTCCAGCGACTGCGGCGCCAAGAGTGAAGAGACCTAGGCAAAAGGGAATTACGATTTCTTCCCCTAGAAGCGCTCCAGCTTCTCCTCCAGTGAGGTCCCTTTCTATCAAGGACAAAGGCAAAGGTCGCATGCCCAGCAAAGTGCGGAAAGAGCTCGCAATTGAGTCTTTCGTTCCCTTCGATCAAGAGGGAGAGGAAGAGAGGCAGGAGCCCCAGGCAAGTGATGAAGAAGAAGAAGCAACAGTTGTAATACATGAGGAAGAATCAGGAGGTACCTCCGTCGCATTTCCTTCCTTGTCATCGTAACTTCTTTGCACTTCTTTTCTTTAAACCATTCGTGTATTCGCAGATGATGATGAGACCGCTGGTGGCCTCGCGGCCAAAAGACAAAAGATAGATGCCCATTCTGGCATTTCAGATGAGCCCATAAGCGAGGACGTTCTTGCTGAGTCCCGGAAGACAGCCGCGGAGGCTGCTGAGAGAAGAAGGCGTCGGGAAGAAGAGGAGCTTGAGCGTGTGAAGCAGCGGAGCCTCGAAGAGCGGCATGTTGATGACTTAACGCGTCCAACTGTCGAGGAAGACGAGCTTCCCGAAGAAGTAGCTCCTCATGCGGAGGAGGAAGATGAGGTTCTCGGAGAGGATGCAGCAGCCTTGGAGCAAGTCCAAGCGGATTTTGAGGAAATCGCAGGCGGCGATAAAGGTGAGATCTTAAATCTCGCAGTAACTTATAGAGATGTTATTGTGGGTGCGTTAAAGCATGGCGTGTCAAAGGCTGACATTCGCCGTTGGTTAGTAGACAAATGCGGAGAACCTTCAGGTAATTATTTGAGTGACACGCATGTACTAGGCTTTAGCAACTTGAGGCAAAATCATGACTGGTTTATTCGCATCCCAGGTCACGCTCCTCTTACAGACTTGCTTAGTGAGGACACACTGATAGGGCATGGTTCCACGTCCTTAGTGTATGATGAAGATACCTCAATCCCACCTTCGCGTGGAGGTGCTTATTCTTTAGCTTTAGTAAAGATAGCAAAATAACTTATAGCGCAAGTTACCTCATATCATCGCATTTAATGTCGCAGGTCACGCTGAGGAACCTGAGCTGGATCAGAGAAGTCAGCCTTCTGCGTCCTATGTTCCAATTCCGAGCTCCCGTACCGAGAAGCCCGTCGCAGCTGCTGACCGCACGGGTGAGCCTCGTGAGGATATCATCGAGCTTTCCGACGATGCTGGAGCTGACACTGTGTTGATGGATGAAGATGTCCATGCTAGTGTTGAGGAAGTGAGGACAAGTGCTGCTAATGCTTTCGCATCTGAGAGCGTCCCTCGCCAAGCGACTTCGGCTGTCCCTTCACCTCCGGCGACGACTGAGCCCGAGGCACCTATTCCTGCGTGGAGCATTTGGGGCTCGCAGGTTGGGAATGCAGTCGCAGCTGGTGCGGCCTACACTCTTCCTCCTGACTACGAGAGATTGGAGCTCGCAGCCGATAGGAGAGCTATGGAGCGAGGGCAATCTTTGAACAACCCGGCAGCCCGCATTCCTTCTCTTCATGAGATTCTGGAAGGAACTGGTAAGTAGAGCTTTACTGTTCGCACGTCGCATTATTCGCTTGCGAGTTTTGACATCATAACTTATCTTTGACGTCTCCTCAGGTTTGAAGCAAACCGATGTAGACTGGGTGGTTCGAATGCGTCTCAGGTACCCTCGCTCGTTTGTGAGATCTCTGGAGATCGGGCCTTTTGACAGGAGGCTGTTCCTCACTGAAGCCATCTGGATACTGGAGCAGCTGTCTGCGGCTACGCCTGCGACCATTTCGGTCCAGAGTGCTGAATTGCTATGTGGCATGTGCCAAAACCTCGTGACCAAAGTCCAAGGCAGAATGGGCTTTAAGTTTCTTAAGGACAGAGTCACGCTGATTCGCACGGCTGTAACTTTGAAACTCGGTCACCAGAATCTCGCAGCTGAGATGCAAAAGGTGGAGCAGCACAAGCAAAGAGTTGATGAAGCTCTGAAGCTGTATCATGAGATGAATGCCAGGTGCGAGCAATTGAAGCAAGAAGTGGAACAGGTGGAGAAGCTGAGCGAGCAGTTCGAGCCCCAAGACTCTTTAATCAAGAATTTGCTTTGATTTTTCGAATTTTGCAAAAATAGCAAGAAAAATAGCTGAAACATTAATGTAATGTCTTGAACATTAATGTAATGTTGCTAGGGTTTCTCCCTCTTTTTTTTAACAAGAACAATAAATTTTCCGTTTTGCCCTTTTCCGGGATTTGATTGGACATTTCTGTGCATATCCAATTATGACATCAGCAATTGATTCTCTGCTTGATTTTCGCGCTAATTTCTCGGCAGATAAGCACGCTTCCGTTGGGAAGTCCATCCGAATCATGACTATCCGTCATTTATTAGGATACGCAACTGAATTGTCGTAGCCTTTAGTAGGGTAATTGATTGTTACCGCTTTTCAAGGCGTAAGTGATTGAACTTACCCTCTTTTTGAATTTTGCTGAATCATCTTAGGCAACCGAAGAGTCTGTACAGGGTCTATATAAACCCTGTCTTTGCTATTTGGGTTCTTCATCCCAAACATGTGCTTTGCCGTGAGTCCTTACGACTGCTGGCTTCAACGCTTATTTTTCGTTGATTCATGGCAACTTCAAGTTTTGAATCCTGAGTTTGCGCTTTGTGCTATAGAAATAGTTTCCAAGATCCACTTTATGAGGCTTATTGCTCTTTATAACCATCATAAAGAAGATGCAGATAACATCTCATGTGTGTTCGAAGAAATTTCTTCGTGTATTATGTGTGCAGGTCATGTTTCCGGCCGCCTCGTGGCGAGGTGCAGCGCCGAAGTGACCGTGCTACCGTCTCGTAATAGGCGGAATTCTTCTTCAGCATCTCCGAAGAAGAATCCGTCACCTTCACGTTTGTGAGCTCGGGATGACGAACCGTCGCGTTCATCCCCGTCTACAAGGAGCCCTTGCCCTTTGGAGCTTCTGCTTGCCTGTAGATCGCCGGAACCGGTGGTTCCTTGGGCAAATGTTATGGGGTGCATATCTGACAACGGTCTTGTCGGATAGCGGGATCTCGAGCGTATGGCTTCATGTGGCTCTTTTAGAGCAAGATCCCCCCTGCTACAGATGTTCACCCGCAGATCTGGGCGTTGCGTAGCCGGTGTTTGAAACCGGTGGGTTCATCCTTTGCAGTCCGGGTTTCCGTACTGTGTCTCTGTTGGCTTACCAACCACTTTTCGAATGTATTGTAAGCCATGTTGGCTGCGTAGTTAGACTCGAGCTTTTCGCTTGTAAGCTGCTATCTAGACAGATAAATTGTAAGTCATTTGACTCGTAATGATAAATAGCTTTCTGTATTATCTGCTGTCTCTTTACAACAGAATACAATTTCGCATGCGTTTCGGCATATTTCGCCTTGCATAATGCTATGTAATTGTTTCGCATCCGCGATATATTGATTCGCGGGTGTTTCGCCAGATCGTTCGAGATCGTATCTTCACAGCTGTGCCATCTCGGCGGATGGGCTTGCAATTGGCCGTTGCAAATCATTTAAGATCATGTTCACAACATTGCTATCGTAACAGATAGTCTTTAGCAGATCAATTAAGATCATTAAGTGGTGCGAACTGCTATCACAAAAGATAGGCTTTATTAGCGAACTGCTTGAGATCGTTTCTCGCGTAAATTGCTATCGCAACAGATAGACTTTAGAAAATCCAGTAAGATCGTCTTGCGCATGCGTTGCCATCGTAACAGAGGCTTGGGTGATCAACTAAAATCACTTTGCATATAAGTTGCTATCGTAACAGATAGGCTTGAGAAGATCAGGTAAAATCGTTTTGTGTATAAGTTGCTATCGTAACAGATAGGCTTGAGAAGATCAGTTAAGATCGCATTTGTGTTGGCTGCTATCGTGAGAGATAGGCTTAGATGATCACTTAAGATTGCATTTGCGTCGGCTGCTATCGTGAGAGATAGGCTTTAGATGATCAATCAAGATCGCATTTGTGTTGGCTGCTATCGTGAGAGATAGGCTTAGATGATCACTTAAGATCGCATTTGTGTTGGCTGCTATCGTGAGAGATAGGCTTAGATGATCACTTAAGATCGCATTTGCGTTGGCTGCTATCGTAAGAGATAGGCTTAGATGATCTCTTAAGATCGCATTTGCATTAGCTGCTATCGTGAGAGATAGGCTTAGATGATCACTTAAGATCGCATTTGCATTAGCTGCTATCGTGAGAGATAGGCTTAGATGATCACTTAAGATCGCATTGCATTGGCTGCTATCATGAGAGATAGGCTTAAGATGATCACTTAAGATCGTATTTGCATTAGCTGCTATCGTGAGAGATAGGCTTAGATGATCACTTAAGATCGCATTGCATTGGCTGCTATCATGAGAGATAGGCTTAAGATGATCACTTAAGATCGTATTGCATTGGCTGCTATCGTGAGAGATAGGCTTAAGATGATCAATTAAGATCGTATTGCATTGGCTGCTATCGTGAGAGATAGGCTTAAGATGATCACTTAAGATCGCGTTTGCATTGGCTGCTATCGTAGAGATAGGCTTTAGATGATCACTCAAGATCGCATTTTGTGTGGATTGCTATTGCAGCGAATAAACCATTGTTAACAGTAATGACAAATTAAATAGAGCAACATAAACAGCTAGAAATATGAACTTCTCATTTGGGAGAATTCTTTTATTATAACGCTCTCATATGGGAGAGATGGGATTACAATCCTCTCATATGGGAGAGGAGATTGCGCAAATCATAGCCACATGAGACATTAGGCACGTTATCATAAAACGTATGAAATGAGAGAAGTCAGGGATAGTACTTCTTGATCCAGCGCATGTTGATTGAACTGGGAGTTGAGGTTGTACCGTGCAACCTTCGTATGCTGCAGTAGCCACTATCGAAGACTTCTGTGACTTCGAAGGGTCCTTCCCAATTAGCTGCGAACTTTGGGTGAGTTGCTTCTCGCATGCAGTGGTCAGATGCGCGCAAGACCAGGTCTCCGACTGCGAAATCCCTTCGCTGGACTGTCTTGTTGTATGCGCGAGCGATTCTTTCCTGGTACCGCTTGTTAGTCCTTTTGGCTTGTTCTCGCTTTTCTTCCAGCAAGATTAAGTCATGATCGCGTTGATTTTCATAGAGTGCATGGAAGGCCAGCCTTGCCGAGTTGACTCTAACCTCCGCAGGTACCACAGCTTCGGCCCCATAACACAGTAGAAATGGCGAGGCCCCTGTGGGTGTCCTTGGAGAAGTTATGTAGGCCCACAGAGCTATGCTTAGAGAGTCGGCCCACTTTTTGTGGTCGTCTGCGACCATTTTGCTCAATATTCTCAACAGCGTCTTGTTAGTCGCTTCGGCTTGCCCGTTTCCCTTTGGGTAGTAAGGGGTAGAACATATCTGCCTGATATTGTACTCCGCTAATTTCGCAGCTACCTGGCGATTAACAAAAGGAGTACCATTATCTGAAAGAATGGTGTTAGGGATTCCGAACCTGCATACGATGTTTTCCTGGATAAAATTGACCACAGCCAGCGCATTTGCCGTCTTTAGTGGTATTGCTTCCACCCACTTGGTGAACAGCTCGGTTGCGGTGAGAATGAAATGATTCCCGCGCGACGTTGGCCGGATGGGACCGATGAAGTCCAGAGCCCATGTGTGAAATGGCCACGGTGTCCCTAGTGCATGTAGATCCACAGCAGGAGCATGCACTAGGTTCCCTTTGAATTGGCATTCCTGGCAACGTCGCACTTTGGTACGGCAATCGATTTCCATCGTGGGCCAGAAATATCCGATCGAGAGGAGCTGTCTGCATAATTTCGCACCTCCTTGATGCTCTACCTGATGAGAAAGGTCCATGACTTCTTGTGCTTCCCTGCCGTCTAGACATCGCAGCAAGTTGCCCTCGGTTTTCCTGTACCACGTATCGAGACGCTTTCCTTTTCAATTTTTCGGCTTCTTTTCTCGATTCGGTCCTGGTGCCCTGGGTGAGGAAATCAAACAGTGGCTTCCTCCAGTCCGTTTCGTCATCAGTTAGGGCGACGAGTAGAGAGTCTTTGATTAGCGCGCAACTTTCGCACTTCCCTTGTATCAGGGCTGCAGCTGTTGACATGCCTGGCCAATGAATGCCATATCTCTGAGCCTTTCTGTAGATTGACACCTCGCTTTCTCCGCAAGCGTGTTGGTGAATCTTTTCTAACAGCTGTTGTCCCTCTTGCTCGGAGACACACCGCATGAGTATTCCTCCAGGACCCTTGTAGTAAAGGGTGTTGTCGTGGATGCAGTATCCTTTTGTGAGTGCCCAGCTTTCGCTGCTGGTGCCTTTTGCAATAGCTTGCAGGATTGCTTTCCGCCAGTCTGCGTCATCCATGTGTTCATCGTCGCACGCATCTTCTGTCAATGCCGACGATGTTCGCACCTCGATGGAAATCCTTGCGGGGCACTTGTCTATGCTGACCTTAGACCCCAGAGTTGCCAAGGCGTCTGCGTGCCTGTTGTCTGCTCGGGGCTTGTGCTCGTACTTCACGTCGCAGAATTGTTGCATCAGCTTCTGTACTAGGGTGCGATAAGACAGGAGGTTGATCTCCTTCAATCCATATTCGCCCGAGGCTTGCTTAACAACCAGCTTGGAATCTCCCATGACTGTTAGGTTGCTCACTTCCAAGGCTTTCGCCGCACGGAGCCCCACAATGAGAGCCTCGTATTCTGCTTCGTTGTTTGTGACAGCGAAGTTGAGCTTTGCGGACATCTGTATGACTTCCCCGTCTGGCCTTGTCAAGACTATCCCAATGCCTCCGCCTTTCCTGGTTGACGAACCGTCGAAGTGGAGGGTCCAATAGGGCACGTCGATTGCGTAGATTTCAGGGCCTTCGAGCTCTTCTTCGATCACAGGTTCGTGGCTGTTGTCGGGAAACTGTGCTAACAGATCCGCTACCGCCTGCGACTTGATCGCCCTTGGTTTCACGCATGTGATATCGTATTGAGAGATGGTCATGTACCATTTCGCCAGTCTCCCGCCCGGAGTAGTGTGAGTTAGCAAGTATCTTATGGGGTCGCTCTTGGTGACCACCACTACTTTGTGTGATGCAAAATAGTGTCTCAACTTTTCTATCACAAAGAATAAAGCAAGGCAATGACGTTCGATGTCTGTGTACCTTGAATCAGCAGGCTGCACAATGCGAGAGATATAGTAGATGGGCCTCTCTTGGCCTTCATACTCCTGAGCCAAGAGTGCTCCTATAGATCTCCTTGTTGATGTAAGATATAGCAGAAGCGGTGATCCCAGTTGAGGCGCGATCATTATCTTTGAGGACGTGAGTAGCTCTTTCAGCTTTTCGAATGCAGCTTCGTGGTCCGGAGCCCAGTTGTACGCGGCGTCCTTCTTGAGGAGAGTGCTAAAACAGCATGTGATTTCTGCAATCGCTGGGATGAATCTCCGCAGATATGACAGTTTTCCCAAGAATGTCTTCAAGGTACTTTGATTATGGGGAGGCGTCATGCTGGTGATGGCTGACACTTTCGCAGGGTCAGGCTCGATCCCCTGGCGATGGACTACACATCCCAAGAACTTCCCCGAGGTCACGCCGAACGCGCATTTCATGGGGTTCATTTTCAGTTGAAAGCTCCTGAATCTGTTAAACACCTTTCGCAGGTCTGCGAGGTGATCCGCTTCGTGCTTGGATTTAACCACCAGGTCATCCACATAGAATTCCACCTCTTTGTGCATCATGTCGTGGAATAGGGCCATCATGGCCCGCTGATAGGTTGCGCCCGCATTCTTAAGACCGAACGGCATTACCGTGTAGTTGAATACCCCCACAGGAGTGATAAATGCAGTTTTCCGCGCATCATTGGGATCCATTTTGATTTGATTATATCCACTGAAACCGTCCATGAAGCTGAACATGCGATGGCCTGCTGTTGAATCGATAAGCAAATCGATGTTGGGCAGTGGGAAATCGTCCTTAGGGCAGAAGCGATTGAGATCTCGGAAGTCCACGCAGATTCGAAGCTGTCCGTTCTTCTTCACCACCGGCACGATGTTGGCCAGCCATGTGGGATGATGATTTGGCTCTATGAACTTGGCATCTAGGAGTTTGACAATCTCCTGCTTGATCTTCACGTTGAGTTCTGGCCTGAAGCTTCTGGTGCTTTGCTTGACCGGTTTAGACCCTGGGATGATGTCTAAACGGTGCATGGTGATGCTTGTATCCAGACCTGGCATCTCATCATATTCCCATGCGAACACGTCCTTGTACTCAGTTAGGAGCTGCAGCAGTCCTTGTTCCTCTTCGCTTGTGAGGTCCGCACTCAGGAAGACCGGCCTTTTCTTTTCCTCGTTCGGGCTGAGGAACACTTCCCTTAGTTCTTGCTTTTGTGGTCTTGGCCTGTCTTCCATGCATTCAGGCGCTTCTTTGAGTTTCTCGTCTGGAGCGCCCTGTGTTGGCTCTTTTGTCAACGCAACTTGCTTGATTTGATTGATTTGCCCAGGGATATCCCCATGCTCGCGTGAGGACATCCCCGCGCACCTTCATATGCGATAGCATTTCTTCCCATTGGCGTAGAAGCTCTCTATCTCCTTGCCCTCGGGGTCATGCTTTGCGATCCTCTTCAAGGTGTACACATTCTTTCGATGATATGCGATACGTGGCGCCTCTTCGCGTGTAGGCGGCTTTTCCTTGGCATCTTCCCTTGTCACCATCACGCCCGCAGGTGACTGGTCCTTGATGTCCTCCCAGAGAGGCAAAGGAGTAGGGTTGAAAGGCCCGGGTGTTTGCTCGTCCGCCATCTCAGTGAACCACACCGCCTCGCTGAGATGTGCTTCGTCCAAGTTGAACGGGTTAGTCGAAGCCGGTATCTCGACTATTCTGTCGTTCCAGATAGCTTTCATAACCTGGTGAGCCGTCGAAGGGACTGCGTCGAAGCGATGAATCCAGGCTCGACCTATGATCATGTGGTATGTGGTGTTCGCGTCTATGACATAGAACTTCGCCGAGCACTTGATCTTGCCAATCTGGAAGCCCAGGCGGATCCATCCGATCGTCATTCTGGAGTCACTTCCGAATCCCACAAGTGGAGACGGACGTTTGACTACTTTGTGCTCGGGGATCCCTGCTAGCTTCAGTGTGTGAAGTGGAACAACGTTGACCGCTGCTCCTCCATCGACGAATGCTCGCTTGAATTCGACGCCATTGATGATGGCGGTCACGTACAGAGGCCTCTGGTGACTCGCATCCGTCTTCTTGTCGCTGGCAGAAAAGGTCATGATCTTTTCTGTGGAACGAGACGCCCTGATGACTTTCCCGTTGGAGACCACGAGGTCCTCCTCGTAGTCCTCCGCTATCCTTAAGATTGCTTTTGTCATATCAGTCCGGCACCTCTCGGAGAAATTCATCTCGTCGAAGAATTTTTTGAAGCCGTGCGACCCTTTCATGCGGTCGGCACGTTCATCCTCCGTGTCCATGCTATAATCTTCGTCTTGATGGACCTCAGCAATGATGGGTAGACCATCCTCTGCGACTTCTTCCAAGTCTACGATCGAGATCATGGCTACCTCTTTGCCTTTCGAGCCTGACTCTGTATGGGCAGGAAGTGGGTTGTTGCGCACGTCCTTCCTGTTGTCGCTGACGATTAGCTCGCCGTTCTTCATCTTCTGATCGAACGCGAACCTGAGTTTCTTGCACTCGGCGGTGGGATGCATGATCTTGCCGTGATACTCGCACCACTTAGGGTCCCTCACCATTTCCTTGGAGGGTGTTTTCTCGAGCGGTGGCAGGACGCCGTCCTTGCGCCACTGTTTGCAGAGGTCACTCGCTTCCTCTACCGAGCATGGCAGAGGCGGTACATCGAAGTTCACAACCTTCGCTTGTTTCTGGGGCGAAACTGTGTTGACCTCAGCTTCGCGTCCCCGCTTGTAGCTGAACCTTCCGATCTTGTAAGTGGTGCCGCTCGCAGGTCGCTCTGGAGCGTTCTTCTTTTTCTGTCTCTCGACTATGGGCTCGATGTTCTTCGTGCATTCGATTAGTTTTGAAAACGTAGGTGTTTGCAAATTGATGAGCATACCTTTGTATTCATCTCGCATGCACTGTAGGCATATCTCCACGAGCCGGCTTTCGGGCATTGGATCTTTGCACTCCAAGGATTTCGCCCGGAATTTCTTGATGAAGGTGATCCCATCCTCCTCGCGCTTCTGATACATCCGCGAGAGATGGATCATTGTCACCTTTTCCTCCATTTGAAAGAACTTGGTATAGAACTTTTGGACCATGTCGTCCCAAGTCTTCACGGATCCGGCCTCCAATGTCCGGTACCATTTGTATGCTACGTTCCCAAGAGATTTTGGGAACTCTCGCATCAGCAGCTTGGGATCGGCTCCGTACGGACCCATGACATCAATGAAACGCATGACATGCTCATGAGCGTTTCCATTGACGTCCTCGAACTTATCCCATTTGGAAGCCTTGTACCCCGCCGGGTTAGGCATGAGATAGATCTCTCGTGGAATAGGTGGATCATTGTCTAACTTCGGGATAATGGTATCCGCGAATGACTGATGAGCCAGGATGGTGTCCACGCGCTTTTGCAAAGACGTCATGCATTCTGGAATGCTTCCCTCGGTAATCGCCGGAGGGGTTGCCGTAGGTGGTGGCGACACATATGCCGTCGGAGGATTGGGAGCATACTGAGTACCCGCGTTTCCCCAGATCATCGTTGGGGGAGGCAAAGGGTACTGCAAAGTTGGGTTGGACGCCAAAGCCGAGGGCTGAGGAGCGTGAGCAGCAGGAGGCAGCATTTGTGCCGTTGATCCTTGAACCGAAGGCAGTTGCGCAGCCGACGGTGGAGTCTGCAGATGAGGGTTGGGAGGTGTGGCTGGCACTCCCAATCCTGGAGCAGTAGGGGTTCCTCCTCCCTGAGGGATAGCGGTGGCTGACGGAGGATTTGGTGCGAGGGTGCCCAGGACAGCCAAGATTTGTTCTAATTGCGCGGATTGAGACTTGAGAGCTTTCGCCTGACTTTGGACGGTGGCGTCCAAAGACTCTAACGTCGGTGCTTCGCCGGGAGTCGTCGGAGTACGGCGGGTCTCGTCTCCCGAGGGAGTTTCGGTGGAAGGTGATCGGTTGCTGACATCATCCTCCTGAGACATGGTTGCTTTTGCCGGTAAGTTTCACGTCGGGTTCACCAAAATGTGCACAAGAGATTCCGGCAGGGAGACCTCCGTGTGCACCGTGTGTAGTGGATCAAGGATCGCACAGGAAGAGTAGGGGTGTGTGTAGGGAGAGAGTAAGTCAGTAGCAATGTCTGAGAGAGAGACAGAGGTTTGGCAGAGCTTCCGCGTATGGCAGTGTGTTCTCCTTTGTATGGAAAGGTTGACGATCTATATATACTGGAGAACGTGACCGTTGTAGTGTGGTTAATGCGCCCATTAATGGCGGCTTAATTAGCTTAACCATAACGGCACGTTCGTCCGAGTATATAGGAACCGTTATAGCACATGGTGCGCGAATACCGGAACCGTTACGAGGTTGACCGGGTTTGACCGGATTGACCGGGTCTAGGGAGCTCGTGCCATAGATCTCTCAAAACAGTTACTAAAGGTCGCGTGCGGGCTTGACTCGCACGCGACAGGGCTTACTCTAGCCTCCAAACCACTAAGTCCCTACAAGTCCCGTGCAGTGGTATGCGAGGGCTCTGTCTCGCAGCCCCCACATGGATCAGCTCGGCTGGTGATCCAGTGTGTATGGAGCACAATATGGTGTGCTGGATGGCTGCCACGTGGCCAAGATCTGTCATGTCAGAAAGCAGTATCTACAGTCGGATAAGTGTAATTTGTGGGATACCCTAAGGAAACTAGAGGGTATTATTTCTACAATCCAACCGAGAACAAAGTGTTTGTTGCTCGGTCCGGCGTGTTTCAAGAAAGAAAATTTGTCTCTAAATAAGCAAGTGGGAGGAATGTAGAACTTGAAGAAGTTCAAGAACAACAAATTACTGATCCTACCATGGAACATGAATAGGAACCGCAGAGTGTTGTGGAGGAGCCTATTCAGGTAGCACAAGAGCTTCGTAGGTCGAGTAGAGTACGCCAGGAGCCAGAGGAGTTATGGACTTCTCGTGATTGATTCTGGTGACACGATGCTCATAGATGATGAGCCTACTACTTATGGAGAGGCCATGAAATGTCCAGACTCTCATAAGTGGCGCAAAGCCAAGGAATCATAGATGGAATCCATGTATACCAACAAAGTATGGACTTTGGTGGAGCCACCCCAAGGGGCGCGGCCCATAGGGTGCAAGTGGGTCTTCTAGAAGAAGACTGGCATGGATGGTAATGTGATTACCTATAAGGGCCGATTGGTGGCAAAAGGATTCAGGCAGATTCCTGGTATTGACTATGATGAAACCTTTTCACCAGTCACAGTGACCAAATCCATCCGCATCCTACTTGCTGTTGCAGCTTACTATGACTACGAGATTTGGCAGATGGATGTCAAAACAGCGTTTCTTTATAGAAACCTCCTCGAGGATGTGTATATGACACAACCTGAGGGTTTTATAGATCCAGAGCATGCAAATAAAGTCTGTAAGCTACAGCGATCCATTTATGGATTAAAGCAAGCTTCTAGGAGTTGGAATCGACGTTTTGATGATGCGGTCAAAGAGTATGAATTCATCAAGAACAAAGATGAGTCTTGTGTCTACAAGAAGGTTAGTGGGAGCTCTACTGCTTTTCTGGTCTTGTATGTGGATGACATACTACTCATTGGAAATAACATTCTCATTCTGCATTCTGTGAAAGATTGGCTAGGAAAATGTTTCTCAATGAAGGACTTAGGGGAAGCAGCTTATAGACTTGGTATCAAGATCTGTAGGGATAGATCGAAGAATCTTCTAGGCTTAAGTCAAAGTACATATATAGACAAAGTGTTGAATCGGTTCAACATGCAAGATTCCAGAAAGGGACTCTTTCCCATGTCACATGGAATAAATCTTTCGAAGAGTGGTTGTAATTCCAATAAGATTGAGAAGGAATGTATGATTAGGATACCCTATGCCTCAGCCATAGGATCCATCATGTATGCCGTGTTTTGTACTAGACCAGATCTGTCATACGCATTGAGTATGACAAGCAGATACCAATCTAATTTAGGTGAGTGTCACTGGATAAGGGTAAGGAACATCATAAATTACTTGAGAAGAACTAAGGATGCGTTCTTGATCTATGGAGGGAGGAAGAGTTGCGTGTAAGGGGTTACACGGATGCAAGCTTCAAAACCAACATAGATGATTTCAGATCACAGTCGGGATTCGTGTATTGCCTGAATGGAGGAGCTGTGAGTTGGAAGAGTTCCAAGCAAGAGACGGTTACTGATTCTACAAGTGAGGCTGAGTACATTGCTGCAAGTGGTGCAGCAAAGGAAGCTGTTTGGATTAGGAAGTTCATCACTGAACTTGGTGTGGTTCCTAGCATTGTGGATCCAATTGAGTTGTACTGTGAAAACACTGGGTCGATCGCACAATCAAAGGAGCCCAGGTCACACCAGAAATCCAAACACGTACTCATAAAGTTCCACCTTATTCGAGACATCATCGATAGAGGAGATGTGAAGATATGCAAGATTCCTATAGATGAGAATCTGTCAGATCCACTTACAAAGTCGCTTGTTCAACGCAAGCATGAAGGGCACACTAGGAGCATTGGCATACGAGATGCACCAGATTGGCTCTAGTGCAAGTTGGAGACTGTTGGAATAGATGCCCTAGAGGCAATCTTATTTAGTATGAACATTATTTTTGGCTAGAATATTCATTGTATTATTTATGGAGATATTTAATATAATGAAGTCCTTAGATTGAAAATATGATTTTTATCTTAAATATCCCTAGTCGATTATATTGATTAACAGGAAGATCAACTATAGACTAGTATGGGGTTGGATTGATATGGAGAAATTACGATCCAACACATGGGTATGCATTAGGAGTAATGGCATATTGGATTGACCCATAACGAGAAGGCTACATACAAGTTATGTAAAGTCACAAGAGCTTCTCGTAGTGACAACGGTATTGTCATCCTTAGACTTGAAGTCACTAGATCCTTTAGTTGTTGATTATTGTATTTTGACATCATAAACGCTACACCGTAACTGGGTAGTAATAAAGGCGTTCGTCGGATACAATAAAGAAGCAAGCTTAGAGATGGTAGTGGCGTAGATATAATTTTTCCTTCCCACATAAGGGGAGTCAATATCCACAGCCACTCGAGGGATGGTGCTCATAGAATGTCTGGCCAGACTCAGATAAATCAATAGAGGATATTGATGTTATCTGCATGGATGAGACTATTCCTAGGATCGAGAAACTATGAATTGGATATACGAGTGTGATTTTTTATGTCTCGTGTCCAATCCGGATATAGAGACTAAGGGATGAGACAATATTTGCACAAGGTATGTTGGATGACTATTTCTATTAGTTGGGTAGCATGGATGTCTTGCTAGAGGCCGCTCCATGTTAGTATATAGTTACTACCAACTAAGTAGAAACATATGGGGTCACACTCCCTATGGATTAGACCGGACTAGGGAGGTAATTAATATGATTGATTAATAAGAAGGATCAATACGCAATATCTTGAAAACTTAGTAGGACTAATTTGCAAAAGGGACTAATCAGTACATGAGTAGGATTAGGATAGGGTCTTTTATACAGTCAATAAAGAGTTATTGGACTATTTAAAGGCACTCCTAGCTTCCTTCCCACATAACTTATGCTCATAACACATTGAGTGGGAGAGAGAAGCAAGGATAGAGAGAGAAACAAAGAAGGGCCGAACCCCTGTAATACCCGAGATTTTCCTAGGGGCAACCTGGTAATTTCTCAGCGCGCGAACGTATCTCTGAAACGTCTTAGATACATTTTTATTATAGAACTTTATAAACTAAAATTCTAATGCGATATATATATATATGTATATATATCTAAAACTATTTGTTTAAATCTTTAAATTTCGTTATGTAAATTTATGCTTTGAAAACCTGATTTAGTTAGTTATTTGAAAACTTCAATTTCTCGAAACGTTTTTCATAAGTAGTTAGCAAAATTTTCAAATTTTTAAATCAATAATCGTGTTAATTATGCATAGCGTGTCGTTTTTAGTCGAGTGCCAATATACGCGCGTCGCGTAAATTATCGTTCGCCACATTTATTTTTTTATTTTATTTTATTTTATTTTTTATTATTTATTTTTTTTCTTTTTTTTAATTTTTCGCTTATAAGATCACTGCGTTGCGCGGTGCACTCGCAACACCATACACTTCCTCCTTTTTCCCCTTTTATTTTATTTTTTTTTCCTTCTTTTTCTTCCCTTTCTTCTCTGCATTACTCTGTTCTGAACCCCTTTAGCCGCCTACCTCCTGCTCACCATCTCCATCACCACCCCTACACCTACACCATCACCGTCAACCTCACATCACCTCTCAACCTTTCTCCTTCCTCAATCTCTTCTTCACCTTCGGCAATAACAAGCAGCAACAACAACAACACTCCTCAACTCCCTCTGTTCTCTCTGTTTTCCCGAAACCCACCACAACCACCAACACCACCACCGGCAGCCACTGTCACCAGCGAACCCACCTCCTCCTCTGTGTTTACGAGAACCCAGCAGCCCCGGTCACCTCCTCATCCTAAACTCCCTCAAACGCCAAAACCCATCCTCCGAAAATCCCCTGTTTTACCCGAGAAAACCCGCGGCCAAAAACCCATCATCACCACCACCGATAATCACCACCTCCTGCTCCAAATAGAACTCACCCATCAATCTCCACCTCCATATCACTCCCTCGCTCTCTGTCTTCGTCGAACCCGAAGAAACAACAACGGAAGCAGCGGCGGCAACAGAGGCAGCGAGCCCGACGCCGACGCCGCCACCGCCACCTGTTCGCCTCCATCTCTGATCACCACTACCTTCGTCGCCTCTTTTTCTGCCTCCCCTTCGTCTCCTGACAGAGCCCAGCCACCGGAGTAACCGGAGACCAAGCTCTGCTCACCCAAAGACCACCGGTTCTTCGCCGGCAAGTTCCGATTCGCTCTCCTCCTCTAATTCTTCGGTAAATCGAACTCTCACCTGTTGAATTCCTAAGCTCAAAACGTTAGTGATCATGTATAATTGCTTGTATGTGGGTGGGTGTATGTGTATATGTATATATGGGTGAAGATAGGTTGGAGAAGATGGCAAAATTGAATTAAAGTTTGTAACAGGGGGGTTTTTATGTACAATCTGGAAATGTGAGGGTAGACTATGTTAGATGCTAAAGCTGTTACATTGGTAGTGGGGGTGCTAGCTGTATTTTATACAAACTGCATTTTTATTTATATTTACATTATTGTTTATTTAGTTTAAATGATTAAATAAGTTAAATTAAATTAGTTTCTTCACAAGTTAATGAAATAATGCTTTTTTAATGTAAATACAAAATAGAATGTTTATGTAAAATTTAAAATTAGTATTAATTCAATATTTAATATTGTGTAGTTGAAAAGTAAGTTAACGAATATATATTGCATATATATATATAACTATAAAATAAATAAAGAATAAATTTTCATTATTAGACAAATTTCAGTTTCATTTAGCTTAAATAAATTGTGAGATTATCCAAATAGTTATAAATATCATTCCTTTTCTCAACAAATTAAGATATGTTTAATTAAATATTGTTATCTTAAAAAGCACAATAATTATTTAGATAATACATAGTAATTGTAACATATTAACTACAACTTCTTTTATTCGAAATATCAATTTTACAACCATAAGAATTAGTACTTTAAAATTCTATAATTGGAAATTATATATTTTTTATAATTTATTATAACTGCAATTAGAGTATTAAATATGTTTACACTCTTAAAATTCATTATGTAATTCCTTAAAAATCGTTTTCGGGTTTCCTAACTTATTAGCAACCTAGAATATATTTATCTAAATATTAATTGGGTGTTTATAATTATTAAGAGTTGTCATTTGCATATCATGTAGGAAATTTGCATTATCTATTTGCGACACAAACTTGTTTGTAATTAGGAATTTGCATGTATATTGTAGAGTGTGACTTCGACGTGCCAGTGGATCAAGACATCGTTTACGAGTAGTCGACTAGCTAGCACTCTACGGCTCTCACGGTGAGTAAACATGCTTAGTATTGCGTACTTGCCTTCTTTCGTGTCAAAACGTAATTTATGTCTTGTCTCAAAATATACCTGCGAGCATACATGCTTAGTTTCGTACCAATTTCTTTCATATGATCTACTTGTTTTATTTGAAAACAACTGTCGTACTTTATTCTGAAATTCCTAAATTTGTCGTACTGCTTCTGAATCGTTATTCTAGTACTCGTATTCAAATTGCCGAACTTACTGTTCAAATATCACTAAGTCAGAATTCATTAACAACGTAAAGTGAAAGATCACATATGTCGGAATCAGTCACTTGTTACTTCATTTGCCCCTTGTTGGGTTGGGAGGCCCTTTGTTGGTCAAGGATGCCCTTTTTTGGCACGACTCTTCGCCTTGTTGGCTAGAGTCCCGTCTAGTACTCACCCTTCTGGCCTTTTGCTTCTTAAGGGGGTGTTGCAACACTTAAGGTCTAGTATGGATTAGGAGGCCCTTTGTTGGTCAAGGAGGCCCTTTGTTGGTCATGGAAGCCCATTGTTGGCTAGAGCTATTAATTCCGATCTCCCCTATCGCGCAATATAATACCAATGCTCTTTCATTCATAAAATTGGAAACTTGATATTTACTTTGTTGTGATTGACACGCTGCTTGTGAGAGATCTTTATTTTCAAGAACATTCCACATTTGGAAACTTATGAATATCTAGTAATCGAATTGTCTATTTGTGAAACCACATCTCTTACTGGAAACGATCATTTATAAATTGTACTATCGTTTATGAAATCTCGCGAACTCTGATGTTCATACTTGTAAACAACTCAAGCTCTTTGGAACACGTAACCCAGTAACCTTTCTAGCCATTCTGTTTTACATGCTAAGTTGTATATTCACTCAGTTTTTACTGATACTCGAAAAACTGCGTCCTTGTGTTTCTTTTAAATTCCCCGCAGGTTTATGATTGGTTGCTTGGGGTAACGCGCTGGGATCACGACTCGTTCTCACTTGCAAGCAGTAACACTAAGTAATTAAGCGGAGAGTTGTTTTGTTGTAAAATGTATTTTGTTAGGCTTTGTTCCCAGTTTGGAATTAGTCACCAATGTTGTAAGCTTTTATCGTAATTTAATCAGTAGTTGGATGTTTGTTTTCACTTGCTTATCGTTACTACTCCTTGTACGAAAGGGTAAAATCCCCTGTACGGAGGGCACCATTCCGGTCTCCAGCTCCTTTGGAAATCGGGGGTGTTACAACCCCTCTTTGCCGCCCCCTACTTATCGGCCACCAAAGGAAGGTTGCGCCTTCCCTTGCTCCGTTTTGCGTGATTTTTGATATTCTTCCTCTTCCTCCTTCAATCCCAGCTAGCACAAAAGGTTTGAAGGATCCTGATTCAAATCCTAGGAGTAGACTAGCCAAAGAGATTTGAACACAATTTCACGTGAGAAGTCATCAAAGGAGATCCTAAAGGTATTTGATACTAATCCCTTACTATCGTGATGTAGTCTCTTCCTGTGATCCTTGGAGGGTCTTGATCGGATAATTTATTGTTTATTCCGCTGCGCATCCATGATCAAAACCCTACATAATATACATATATGTACGTGTGTGTGTGTCTATGTATGTGTGTGTGTTAAATAATATTATGCTCTTGTTATATATGGCCTATCGTGTAATTCTAAACGTGAACAACCTGCTATGTACACCTTAAGGGTCATGTGTTGTATAATAGTTTTCTATAATATCAAGTGGTCGATGTTTGAATGATTTGAGTTTCTTCCATTAAGTTATCTTGCCATGCCCATGTATGAGGCCTATCCGGCCAGTCAGAATAATTCTCATTGCCTCGGGGATAGGGTTGTGACAGTTTGGTATCAGAGCATTAGGTATAGAGACTACATTTGAACTATTCTATTATTTTTTATGTAACTTGCCTATATGATCAAGTTGATTCACATGTTGTATGTTTAAGTGAATTTTCAGTAAGTAGTGAGTAATTTTATGGGCTTACATTTGGCATTTTCTTAACTGAAACCATGTAGCATATGTATTTATGCGTATGTGTTTTTAGACAAACATGGTAGGAGGAAAAAGGGGTAGGAAAATCTCTACGTCTACGGCTGACCCTGTTCAAATATTGGAAAAGGTGGTTGCTGGATTATTTCGAGTGATTCAGCAAAACAACTCAAAACCAGAAGTTGCTGAAGTCACAATTGAGGATTTTAAGAAGCTTAAACCACCATTATTCAGAGTACTATCTTGCAGCAAAAGGTATCATTTGCCACTTTTATGTTCAACGACGAGGCCTATAGGTGGTGGTTATTCATATCGGAGAAAGGGGCAATATGGAATGGTTTCAACGAGAAATATTTTCCAGAATCTATTAAGGAGCGGAAAGTCTCTAAATTTCTGAAATGAGACCAAGGGAACATGACAGTGGCTTAATATGAGGCGAATTTCTTTGAATTTGCTCGTTTTGCTAGTTTTATTGTTGATACTAAGGTGAGGAAGGCACACCAGTTTGAGTATAACTACGCTGGAACAAAAGGAATCGCCTATACCTACTTAAGTTGCCGACGTATGCCGAAGTGGTGGACATGCCATTAATGGCAGTGAGAGATGGTGAAAAATTCTTCCTACAAAGATATCAAAGAGGAGAAATAATAATGGCAAAATCCAACCTGTTGGACAAGGCAACCTTGCTTTCAAAAGGCAGAATATTGGCGAAACAAGTAAAAATGTTGCCTCACAACAAAGTGGAAATAATCCAATATGTCCAGTATGCAACAAGTACCACCAAAATCCAACATGTTATCCCGTTACTATGGTTTGCTATTGATGTGGGAAAATGGGACATGGAATAAAGGATTATCCAACTCCTAAGAATTCCATGCCTTATATGCGGGGAACAACTACATCAAAACTTGAAATTGAGAGGAAAGATCAAAAGATGCAAGGAAGGGTATTTGCACTTGTTCCAGGAGATATACAAACAACAAGCTCGGTAGTTTCACGTACACTCTTGATTTGTGTACATCCATCTTCTGATTGTTCAGGCTCTACTCATTCATTTGTTGCGCCTTATTTTGCCAGGTTTTTGAATAAGACACCTAAATCATTAAACTACACATTACAAGTCTCTACCCCATCATGAATTTCTATGTCGAGTTCTTGGATTTATAATGCATGTGATATCATTGTCGCGGTAGGTGCATTGCAAGTTGATTTGATACCACTCGAGATAAGAAGCTTTGATGTTATTCTCGGTATGGATTGGTTATCTCTAATTCATGAAACTATCGATTGTGTGAGCACGAAAATTACATTTCAGAATCCTAGTCAAACAGAATTTTATTTCAAAGGTGTCGGGATTGCTTCTCCACCATATATTATCTCATCCATGCAAGTGTATTGTATGCTTAGAAAAGGATGCGAGGGTTATTTTGCTAGTGTAATTGATATTTAGAGTGAAAAACATGATCTTGAAAGCGTCCATATTGTCAAGAATTTTCCGGAGTTGTTTCTAAATGACTTGCACAATCTTCCCCCGGAAAGAGAGATTGAATGTTAGCATTGATTGATTTCAGGGGTCACACCAATTTCTAAGACGCCTTATAGAATGGCTCCTACATAATTGAAGGAATAATACTCAGTTGCAAGAACTCCTAAAAATGGATTTATACGTTGTGCACAGGAGATTCCGGCGGGGAGACCTCCGTGTACACCGTAAGTAGAGGATCAGAGGTAGCACAGGAAGAGTTGGGTTGTGTGTAGGGAGAGAGTAAGGCAGTAGTAATGTCTGAGAGAGAGAAAGAGGTTTGGCAGATCTTCCGCGTATGGCTAGTGTGTCCTCCTTTGTATGGAAAGGTTAACGTCCTATATATAACGGAGAATGTGACCGTTACAACACGTTATGCGCGAATACCGGAACCGTTATGGGGTTGACCGGGTTTGACCGGATTGACCGGGTTTATGGAGCTCGTGCCATAAATCTCTCAAAAGCAGTTACTAAAGGTCGCGTGCGGGCTTGGCTCGCACGCGACAGGACTTACTCTAGCCTCCAAACCACTAAGTCCCTACAAGTCCCGTGTAGTGGTATGCGAGGGCTCTGTCTCGCAGCCCCCACATGGATCAGCGCGGCTGGTGATCCAGTGTGTGTGGAGCACAATATGGTGTGCTGGATGGTTGCCACGTGGCCAAGATCTGCTAGCTCAGAAAGCACTATCTACATTAGCCCCCTTTCTGCGCGTGAAGGCCCATAGCTGTATAGACTTCCATGCGCGGAAACCAACATACGCGTCGCCGCCACGCACCAATTCAAACACGAGTAAATTCAGCCCCCGTGCGTGCCATTATGACCTAAAACCCCTAGAGTCGTGCCGTCTGGCCTTTAGGGTTTTAGGCGTGACGTCAGCTTGTCCTGTGATTGCGCGATTCGACGGTGACGGTTGCGATTCGACTACTGAAAGGACGCAACCCTTCATTGTTTTTGGATAAATACTTTGTACTCTCCATTGTTGCAAAGCATCACTTCTTTCTCTTAAAGTGAATGATACCCGGAAGTCTTCGAGAGAAGATTCAGATAATCAATCACCAGTTCAGAACTGCAAATCGTCTTCTTCAACTGTGTGTATCCAAGCAGACTTCACGGAAACAAGGTTGGCCTTGTTCAATTTCGATTTAAAATACTAGTGTATGCTTCGAACTGCGTTGGATCTGCAAACCCATTATCTGCTGAAAAACTTGTAAAGGGACTCACAATCTTTGAATTCAATTTCGATTTAATCCCCCAATGACAAGGACCTTGAATGTAGGGCTTTTGGAATCTCTGATAATGCAAACAATTCCAATCCCTAATTTCTGAAATTGATACCAGAAACTGTTCATCTTTCTTCCCATAGATCTTGAATCTCGAAATTCAAACTGAAGTGTGGCATATTTCTCCCCCCTTTTTTCTTGCTCTTCCGCAGGAATGGCCAAGACAAAAGGAACTAGACCCACCAAGGAGAACGAAGAGATACCTGATCTTCCGCAAGCTTTGTGGCGAAAAGCCACCTATCTGGGTGGCAAAGACTTCTACCACGCGAGGGTTAAGGCAAAGAAACTGCCTGCTTCTGTCCCCAATGAGGGATTGCTAACACTGACTCCTCCAGTTAACTCAGCCTTGCTCGAGTTGATTGGCTCCGAGGACGTGGTTCGATTGGAAATCGAAAATGGGTACTTCCCCTATGCTGCGATTTCCACCCAAGCTTTTGTCCAGAAATTGGACTACATGGATGAGTGGATTGACCATGTGTTGACCGATCATGCTGCGGCTCTTAATGAGGCCGGCGTATACTTCGCCGTTCGTGCTATGAAGGGTGCTGCCGTGAAGCTGGACCAGTCCATGCTTCTAAACCTTCTTTCCCGCTACTCGCCTGCGACTCACACTTTTCACTTTGCTGAGTTCGAGGCTGCCCCCACACTCGAGGACGTGCATATGCTGTATGATCTATCTCCCATGGGTGAGGTGGACCCTTTGAGTCCCTTGAGGACGGATGCGGAGATCGCTTTGTACACGCAGATGGAGGAGTGCCTATCAGAGGTAAAGAAAATCTCCACCCGGTGGACCACTACCAAAGCCCTTCCTAACTGGCAGTTGGTTGACACGTCTGCGAAGAATACTTGGAATAAATGGGTGCAGTACTTCTTCCGTGATTACGCGAACAACAGCATTACCAAGAAGCTTCTGAGTCAAGACCCAGAGGCCAAGAATTACGTGGAAGGTAAAGGCCATCACTTGACCCTTTGTGCTTTCCTCTGTGCCTGGCTGTCGAGGTACTTAATCGATGGTCACCCGCATGATGGGGTCTTCTATCACGTCCTGCCGCTTGCTGTGAAGCTGGCGCTTGGCCAGAGAGTCGCACTCGGACCCTTGGTTTTGGGCACGCTGTACTATAGACTGGATCAGCTAGTTGTGGCCATGAAAGAGTCGCGTGGCCGCCTCGACATACTGACTTTCGTCAACATTGCCTTCTTGACGATGTGGGTCTTTGAGCGATGGGCGTCCTATGCCCCAACTGCTTCTAAGCCCAACAAGTGGTGTCCCCCAGGCGAGGTGGAGGAGCGTAACAGTGGCAGAGCTGCGAGGTGGTTCGGAGCGAACAATACCAAGTGCGTTTGGAGCCTGATATGCGACAACCGGCGAGAGTTCATTGCCAGGCCCTATGCCGTGCGTATTGAGAACGTGCGATGGTTTCCAAAGCTGTACCCTTCTAAGGGCGTCGTCTTCTCAGAAGAGCTCCTCTTTGAAGAGGGATCACATTTCCATGATTGCTACCGCGAATTCTTTTGCTGGTGTCTGCGAGGTTCCCTACCTGCTCTCGCAGAGCATATTCGTGAGCTCGCGCCGAGATACGAGAGGATTACCGTGGATGTCGACCCCACTCGCGTTTCTCCCCAGTTCGGCTTTGATGCAGTGGCACAATCAATCTGGCCACAGTCTATTATCAGAGGTTGCTATAAGCGCTTGCTGACAAAGGAGTGCAAAACAGTCTTTATGAACAATCTTCCCTTTGAGCAGCCTGCAGGTAACCGCGAGGGCGGTTGTTCCAAGAACTGGCTCGCATACTGGATCGCCCAGCAGACGAGAATTGAGACACAGTCAGCCCCCCAGCCAAGTAGAGCTCCCTTGATCAAAAGAAACTCTTTTCCGTTTCGTCCCAATTGCAGTATGAACGAGTCTGAATATGGTTGCTACTCATTGTTGGATCATGAGAACCATCTGTGCCCTACCATCATTCTGGATGAAAAGCTCGCCGCAGTTAGGAAAGGCGACTCGCATGTTGTCAGATATAGCGAGACTTTCGATAAGGTAAGCAACTTCTTTTGCATGTGTTGAGCTTCTTGATTTTCTCATATTGACATCTTTATTCCACACTGCTTGCTGTAGTGCCATGTGCGGAGGTTCGCATCTGGTGATCGTTCCAAGTCGCTGGTCAACACCATTGTTACTACAAGAAGACAAGGACAGTCGTTCTTTCTGGCATCGAGGATGGATCCTGAGGCCGAAACCAGGATTCGCGCAGTCATGAATGCTTTTGCTGACTCGCTGATAGACAATACTCCGGCCTCGTCTCCACCCAGAGATAATCCGTCTCCTCCCGGGACTGCCGCGCCGAGAGCGAAGAGACCCAGGCAAAAGGGAATTACAATTTCTTCCCCTAGAAGTGCTCCAACTTCCCCTCCAGCGAGGTCCCTTTCTGCCAAGGACAAAGGCAAACGTCGCATGCCCAGTAGAGCGCGGAAGGAGCTCGCAGTCGAGACCTTCGTTCCATTCAACCAGGAGGAAGAAGAGGAGAGGCAGGAGCCAACAGAAGGAGATGAAGAAGAAGAAAGAGCAAATGTGATACATGAGGAAGAATCAGGAGGTACCTCCATCGCGTTTCCCCTCTCATTATCGTAATTCTTTTGCAACTCGATCTTGAACCAATCGTTTCTTCGCAGATGATGATGATGATGAGACCATCGGTGGCCTTTTGGCCAAGAGACAGAAGAGGGATGCTCATTCTGGCATTTCGGACGAACCCATAAGCGAGGACGTTCTCGCCGAGTCCAGGAAGACAGCCGCAGAAGCTGCTGAAAGGAGAAGGCAGCGAGAAGAGGAGGAGCTCGAGCGCGTGAGGCAGCGAAGCCTCGAAGAGCAACATGTTGACGACTTAGTGAGTCCAGCTGATGAGGAAGATGCGCTTCCTGAAGAGGTGTCTCCTCAAGCAGAAGAGGAGGATGCGGCTCCAGAAGAGGATGCAACAGCTTTGGAGGAAGCCCAAGCGGATTTTGAAGAAATCGCAGGCGGCAATAAAGGTGAGATTTTTAATCTCGCAGTAACTTATCGAGATGTTATTGTGGGTGCATTAAAGCATGGTGTGTCAAAAGCTGACATTCGCCGTTGGCTAGTAGGCAAGTGCGGTGAACCCTCAGGTAATCACTTGATCGATATGCATGAACTAGACTTAGCAACTCGAATCATAGTCATGACTAGTTTCTTCGCGTCCCAGGTCACGCTCATTTTAAAGACATGCTTAACGAGGACACACTAATAGGGCATGGTTCCACGTCTTTAGTGTATGACGAAGATACTTCAATCCCACCTTCGCGTGGAGGTGCTTGCTCTTAGCTTTAGCAAAGATAGTAAAATAACGTACAATACGAGTTACCTCATACTATCGCATTTTGTATCGCAGGCGATGCTGATGAACCTGTGCTGGAGCAAAGAAGTCAACCTTCTGCGTCCTATGTTCCGATTCCGAGTTCCCATACCGAGAAGCCCGTCGCAGCTGCTGAATATGCAGGAGAGCCTTTTGAGGACATCATCGAACTTTCTAATGATGCCGAAGCTGATGCTGTGCTAATGGAGGAAGATGCCCATGCTGGCGCTGAGGAAGTAAGAACAAGTACTGTTGATGCTACAGCATCTGAGAGTGTCCCTCGCCAAGCAACTTCGGCTGCCACTATGCCTCCAGCGATGACTGAGTCAGCGACGCCACTTCCTGCGTGGAGCTTTTGGGGCTCGCAGGTCGGGGTTGCGATCGCAACTGGTGCGGCTTATACTCTTCCTCCTAACTATGAGGAGTTAGAGCTCGCAGCTGAAAGGAGGGCTATGGAACGAGGACAGTCTTCAACCACTCCTGCCACACGCATTCCTTCTCTTCGTGAGATCCTTGAAGGAACTGGTAAGTCGTGGTTTGCTGTTTGCATCCCGCATTATTCATTTGCGAGTTTGATAGCATAACTTAGCTTTGACATTGCTTTAGGTTTGAAGCAAGCCGATGTGGACTGGCTAGTTCGGATGCGCCTCACCTACCCCCAATCATTTGCGAGATCTCTGGAGATAGGGCCGTTTGACAGAAGGTTGTTTCTTACCGAGGCCATTTGGATTTTGGAGCAGCTGTCTGCGGCCACGCCTGCGACCATTTCTGCTCAGAGTGCCGAATTTCTTTTTGGCATGTGCCAAAATCTTCTGACTAAATTTCAAGGCAGGCTGGGTTTCAAGTTTCTTATGAAAAGAGTTACTTTGATTCGCGCAGCCATAACTTTGAAACTCGGCCACCAAAACCTCGCAGCTGAGAGGCAGAAGGTGGAGCAGCAAAAGCAAAAGGTTGAAGAGGCTCTGAAGCTCTATCATGAGATGAATGCCAAGTGCGAGCAATTGAAGCAGGAAGTGGAGCAGGTAGAGAATCTGAGCCGTCAGTTCACCCCTCATGACTCCTTGATCAAAAATTTACTTTGACTTTTGAATTTGAAAAGTAGCAAACAAATAGCTGGAACATTAATGTAATGCTGAAACATTAATGTAATGTTGCTAGGGTTTCTCCCCCTTTTTTTTAACAAAAGAATCGACATGCCCGTTTTACCCTTTCCGGGATTTGATGGAATATCTCTGTGCATATCTAATTATGACATCAGCAATTGATATTCTGCTTGATTTTTGCGCTAATTTCTCATAAGATAAGCACGCTTTCCTTGGGAAGTCCATCCGAATCATGACCATCCGTCATTAATTAGGATACGCAACTGAATCGTCGTAGCCTTTAGTAGGGTAATTGATTGTTACCGCTTTTCAAGGCGTAAGTGATTGACCTTACCCTCTTTTCGAATTCTGCTGACTCATCTTGGCAACTGAAGAGTCTCCACAAGGTCTATATAAACCCTGTCTTTGCCATTTGGGTTCTTCATCCCAAAAAATGTGCTTTGCCGTGATTCCTTACGACTGCTGGCTTCAACGCTTGTTTTTCGTTGATTCATGGCAACTCCAAGTTGTGAATCCTGAGTTTGCTCTTTGTGCCATAGAAATAGTTTCCAAGATCCACTTTATGAGGCTTACTGTTCTTTGTAACCTCCATAAAGAAGATGGAGATGATACCTCATGTGTATTCGAAGAATTTTCTTCGTCTATTATGTTTGCAGGTCATGTTTCCGGCCGCCTCCCATTGAGGTGCAGCGCCGTAGTGACCGTGCTACCGAATCGTAATGAACGGTGGAATTCTCCTCCAGCATCCCTGGAGGAGAACTTACTGCCCCCACGTTCGTGAGCTCAGGGTGGCGAACTGTTGCGTTCATCCCCGTCTACAAGGAGCCCTTGCCCTTTGGAGCTTCTGCTTGCCTGTTGAACGCCGGAACCGGTGGTTCCTCAGGCACATCTCATGGGGTGTTGATCAGA
Source organism: Linanthus parryae (assembly GCA_023055425.1). Classification (NCBI taxonomy): domain Eukaryota; kingdom Viridiplantae; phylum Streptophyta; class Magnoliopsida; order Ericales; family Polemoniaceae; genus Linanthus; species Linanthus parryae. The sequence continues at coordinate 649,764 of JALGPY010000063.1, read as the reverse complement.
CAAGGGTCTTGTCAAATGCTGGGATCTTGAACGTATGGCTTCTTGTGGCTCTTGCAGGACGTTCATTTTATAGCAAGACCCTACTTGCGACAGATCTCTGGCCGCAGATCTGTGCATCGCATAGCTGGTGTTAGGACCGTTAGGTTTATCCCTTTTCAGTCAGGGTTCCCGCGATGTGTAACTTCGTGCTTGTAATTTACTTTTCGAATGCATTGTAAGCCATGTTGGCTGCGTAGTTAGATTTGAGCTTTTTCGCTTGTAAGCTGTTATCTAGACAGATAAATTGTAAGTCTTTTTGACTCATAATGATAAATGGTTTTTTATATTATCTGCTGTGTCGTTACAACAAAATAAAATTTCGCATGCGTATCGGCATATCTCGCCTTTTGTAGTGCTATATGCACTCTTCGTATCTGCTATCTGTTGCATAGATTCGCAGACATGTTCTTAGATCATTCGAGATCATGTTCGCACAACTTTGCTATCTTGGCAGATAGGCTCGTGATTTTGCCCCTGATTAAAATGCGAGTGCTATCACATCAGATAGACCTTTGTAGATCACTTAGGATCGCTTTGCACAATACTGCTATCATGGCAGATAGACTTCAAAACGATTTTCAAATCGCATTCGCAGAGTGCTACTATCGCGGCAGATAGGTTTGAAAGATCATTTAAGATCACGTTCGCACATGTTGCTATCACAACAGATAGGCTTAAAAGATCACTTAAGATTATTTTCTCATGAGCTACTATCGTGGCAGATAGGCTTAGAAGATCATTTAAGATCATGTTACGTAATGTTGCTATCACATCAGATAGACCTTTGTAGATCACTTAAGATCACTTTGCATGATGTCGCTATCACAATAGACAGACTTAAGGACGAAGTTTAAATCGCATTTGTATAACGCTGCTATCGCGACAGATAGGCTTGGAAGATCATTTAAGATCATTTTTCGCATGAGCTGCTATCGTGGCAAATAGGCTTAGAAGATCAATTAAGATCATTTTTCGCATGAGCTGCTATCGTGGCAGATAGGCTTAGAAGATCAATTAAGATCGCATTCGCATGGGCTGCTATCGTGACAGATAGGCTTAGAGGATCGATTAAGATCATTTTTCGCATGAGCTGCTATCGTGGCAGATAGGCTTAGAAGATCAATTAAGATCGCATTCGCATGGGCTGCTATCGTGTCAGATAGGTTTTAGAAGATCAATTAAGATCATTTTTTCATGAGCTGCTATCGTGACAGATAGGCTTAGAAGATCAATTAAGATCGCATTTGCATAGGCTGCTATCGTATCAGATAGGCTTAGAGGATCAATCAAGATCGCATTCGGATAGGTTGCTATCGTAGCAGATAGGCTTAGAGGATCAATTAAGATCGCGTTTCGCATAGATTGCTATTGTGGTGGATAGCCCATTGTTTACAGTAATAACAAACTAAATGGAGCAACATTAACAGCTAGAAATATGAAGTTCTCATTTGGGAGAATCCTTTTATCATAGTGCTCTCATATGGGAGAGACGAGATTACAGTTCTCTCATATGGGAGAGTTGATGCGCAAATTATAGCTACATAGCATAAGGCAACGTTGTAATAAAACGCATAAAGAGAAGTCAGGGATAGTACTTCTTAATCCAGCGCATGTTGACTGAACTCGGGGTTGAGGTCGTTCCGTGCAACCTCCGTATGCTGCAGTAGCCACTGTCAAAGACTTCTGTGACTTCGAAGGGTCCTTCCCAATTGGCTGCGAACTTTGGGTGAGCCGCTTCTCGCATGCAATGGTCAGATGCGCGCATGACCAAATCTCCAACCGCGAAATCTCTTCGCTGAACCGTCTTATTGTAAGCACGAGCGATCCTTTCTTGATACCGCCTGTTGGTCCTTTTAGCTTGCTCTCGCTTTTCCTCCAGCAAGACTAAGTCATGATCGCGTTGATTGTCGTATAATGCGTGGAAGGCCAATCTCGCCGAATTAACTCTTACCTCTGCAGGTACGACGGCCTCAGCTCCATAGCATAGGAGGAATGCTGAGACCCCTGTGGGTGTTCTTGGAGAAGTCCGGTAAGCCCATAGAGCTATGCTTAGGGAATCAGCCCACCTTTTGTGGTCATCTGCGACCATCTTGCTCAAGATCCTCAACATTGTCTTGTTGGGCGCTTCTGCTTGACCATTCCCCTTCGGGTAGTAGGGGGTGGAGCATATCTGCCTGATGTTGTATTCTGCTAGCTTCGCAGCCACCTGGCGATTAACAAAAGGAGTACCATTATCTGAAAGGATGGTGTTGGGTATTCCGAACCTGCATATGATGTTTTCTTGGATGAAGTTGACCACAGCTAGCGCATTTGCCGTCTTCAGTGGTATCGCCTCCACCCATTTGGTGAATAGCTCAGTTGCGGTGAGAATAAAATTATTCCCATGCGAAGTTGGTCGGATGGGACCAATGAAATCCAACGCCCATGTGTGAAATGGCCATGGCGTTCCCAATGCATGTAGATCCACAGCACGAGCGTGCACTAGGTTTCCTTTGAATTGACACTCCTGGCAGCGTCGTACTTTGGTGCGGCAATCAGCCTCCATCGTGGGCCAGAAATATCCAATTGAGAGGAGCTGCCTGCATAATTTCGCACCTCCTTGGTGTTCCACCTGATGAGAAAGGTCCATGACTTCTTGTGCTTCCCTGCCGTCTAGACATCGCAGCAAGTTGCCCTCATGACCTCTTCGCCAAAGTAAGCTCTCTTGCACCACATATCGGGATGCTTTCCTTTTCAATTTCTCCGCTTCTTTTCTCGATCCGGGTACGGTGCCCTGGGTGAGAAAATCGAACAGTGGTTTCCTCCAATCCGCATCATCATCAGTTAGAGCGATGAGTAGAGAATCTTTGATTAGTGCGCAACTCTCGCACTTCCCTTGTATCAGGGCAGCGGCTGTTGACATGTCCGGCCAATGAATGCCATATCTCTGAGCCTTCCGATAGATTGACACCTCGCTTTCTCCGCAAGCATGTTGGTGAATCTTCTCTAACAGCAACTGTCCCTCTTGCTCGGAGACGCATCGCATGAGTATTCCGCCAGGGCCCTTGTAGTAAAGGGTGTTGTCATGTATGCAATACCCCTTTGTGAGTGCCCAGCTTTCGCTGCTTGTGCCTTCGGCAATAGCTCGTAAAATTGCTTTTCTCCAGTCCGTATCATCCATGTGTTCATCGTCGCACGCGTCTTCTGTCAACACCGACGATGTTCGCACTTCGATGGAGATCCTTGCGGGACATTTTTCTGTACTAACCTTGGATCCCAAGGTGGCCAAAGCATCTGCATGCCTGTTGTCTGCTCGGGGCTTGTGCTCGTACCTCACATCGCAGAATTGCTGCACCAGCTTTTGTACCAAAGTCCGGTAGGACAGAAGATTTATCTCCTTCAAGCCGTACTCGCCCGAGGCCTGCTTGACAATTAGCTTGGAGTCCCCCATGACCGTCAGGTTGCTTACTTCCAAAGCCTTTGCTGCACGCAGCCCTGCTATGAGGGCTTCATATTCTGCCTCGTTGTTGGTGACTGCGAAGTCGAGCTTTGCGGACATCTGTATGACCTCCCCATCTGGCTTGGTCAAGACTATCCCAATGCCTCCGCATTTCCAAAGTGCTCCCAAGCTCCAAGAACGTCGTTTGTACTGTCTCACTCTTCAAAATCGACCTAATCAAGTCTAAAATACGTTCCCAAGTGTTTGGGACTAATTACGAAAAGTTCCCGCAAAGTTTGAAAAAAATCTGGCCAAACGCAGGTCGCACGACCTCCCTGCTAGGTCGCACGACCTCCCTGCTAGGTCGTACTACCTCTGGAAAAGGCATGAAGAGGTCGTGTGACCTCTGAATAGGTCTTGCAAGACCTGTACCCACGCTGCGTGCTTGATGCCTTCTGACCCCCAGGTCCTGCGATCTGAGGTTGAGGTCGCACGACCTCTGGCAGTCTTCTACCAGGTCTTGTGACCCTTTTTTTGAGGTCCTGCGACCTCCACAAGTGCTGGGACTTTTCCGATTCGCTGCAAAAAGCCTCTCCTTGTTTTTCACGCACTTCTCAAGCCTCCTCTTGACATTGAATCATCTCCCGAGCATTAATTCACCACTTGTTTGTCCATTCTGAGCTTCCCACATGTCTCAAAGCTCGTATCCTCTTTTCTCTTGCGCCTTGCACTCAGATCATCATCTCTTGCTTTCCTCATCAATTCTCAAGCTCGCCATAGCTTCCGAAGTTCGTTTCCTCTCTCCACTAGCTCCTCGCGTGCTCAGTTCCTGAAAAACACAACACGAACACCCCGCGAAGATCAAATGTGACAAAATAGGATTAAAAACATGTAAAATGATGTAGAAAACGCCCAGACTTCACATTCTTAGCATATGAACTGATTATCAACAATTAAAACATGATTTACTCGAAAAGACGCTAAATTCTCCATTATGAGTATAGAAAATGTAGCAAATAAGCAATGAAATAACTACGAAAACGTAGTTATCAACTACCCCCACACTACATTTGGCTCGTCCTGAGCAAATATCCGAGCCAAATCTCAATCTCTCAACTCAAACTCACCTCAATTAATCCTAATCCAACTTGCATACATTCTCATTTATCTTTGCATACCTTCCCTGCGCCACTTGCATACAGTTACCACAATGCACTCATGCCAACATTGCATACGAATCCAAGGAGAAGATAAAACTACCAACCACCTTTTATTAGCCGACACAACTTGATTATACACAATGCAACTACATGCAAATGCAATATATACAATTCAAGTATTAAATAACATTTTTTTTTCTTTTGCTAGATCGGGCAATCTCAATTAGCTCAAACCGGTTATCATGGAGTGATGAGAAATCTAGGAACAAGGCGTGAATTGAAACTAAACGTGACAACGAGAATTTCCCTTAGATCGTATAGAGAGCCTAGCCTTACTAAGTACAAGAATAACCTACCTCTTTGCGTGTGCCGACAAAAATAAGAGGCTAGGCTAGGCTAAGCCACGTTCCAGGTCCGAGCTCCTATTCCACTAACGGGTTAGAATGATGAGGCTTAGTGACATAAGGATAATCATAATGTATAAGTCCTAAAGTGTCACATTCTCACAATTAAACCAACATTTCACACACCCTCACCACGATGAAACCACAACCCGAAACTCACCGTCTCCGGCCCTCGATTCCCTCAAACCCCGGTACAATTACGATCTCCGTGGCCACCGTCATGAATCGTGCACAAAATGAACCTCTCCGTTAATGAAGTATTTTCTTCCACCACTCGTTCTTAAGCTCCCATTTATCCCTTTATTTCATCTCTCCTTTTGTTCTCTCTTTTTTCTGTTTTTTTATCTCTCTCAAAATTCCCAAAAATGCCGCAACAATTATCCCGAGTGGTCTTCCAAGAGTAGAGACAAAAAATATGAGAGGGGGAGGAAATAACCAGTTTGATGAATAAATATCACAAGTAGATTCATCTCCCCCTAACTCGATGAAGTAAATGGTGTCACCAAACAAAGCCACAATCAATCAAAGCCCATGTATGGGGGTGGTGTCGTCAATAGCGCAATATCTATGTCCGTAGTCAATAGTCGACACCCCCACACTAGCATCTATCCATGTCCTCTCTCATGTAATCGATAACGCAATGAACCTCGTGCCTAATCCAACTGAAACTCCTACACCAAGAAGAATGAAATCCGGTACCTAGCACGATCCACCAATTAAGATCTCCCAACCCCATTTTCGTACGGATTAGACGTCACGCACTCACGGCTCTCCCCAAATGTGTCCATGATGTAGTGACATGGAACACCGCCACACCGAAGTGCGCAAGCCCACTCACTCACCCTCGCATCCCCTCAAAAATATATAATAAAGTGCATGTGATCATGTAGAATCAAAAGTATATGCAATAAAGCTCTTTGTCATCGAACCCCCTCAACTACGAATCGCTCGTGACGCACTAAAGCGGTGATTCTAAACGATCTATGATGAAAGCCACGAATCGTCACCCTAGGTCAAAAGGTTATCACATAATCCAAGGTTCAAAATGGGTTTTCTACTGGTTCTACAAGGTGAGATCTAAAATAAGTGAGTTCTCTAACACGCATCCTCGCACAACTGTTCTGTGTGCCACTACGAGGCGGGCTGGCGAATACCTAAGACGTACACATGAAGGTTCGGCTCGTTTAGCTCACACCTAGCTCAACTCTTGTAAGAAAACGCGGCACACACTTTAAATTTGAAAATCAAGTATGTGTGTAAAAATAGGAAGGCACTCCTCTAAAGAAAGTCTCTCTATACGTACTAAGGGGAACTCACATCGTCTCTCTCGGTCGCAAGTCATGCCCTATGCCTAAAGTTCTCACACTCCTCGATTTTAGGAAATTTTAAGCTCCTTTTGATTTCCCTTTCTCAAATTTTTATTTTTTTGTATTTTTCTCTTTTAATTTGTTGTATTTTTATAATAAATCCTAACTCTATATGCAATGGCCAACTCGATTAGCGACTCCATAGGGGTAGCGAACTCAATAAATAAACGTGCAAAGTAAAATGCAAACACATCTCTAATCGCAAAACAATACGAAAATTATATGTAAAAACGACACGGACAAAGACACACATTAGGACACAAACAATTCTAGATGTAACCGGTTAATGCAGACATGGACTTGGCTAATATCAGGTAAAAATCACCCCCACACTAGAATGCTTCGTTGTCCCCAACGAATTTAGAGCTAAAACAAAGGACTCAGCAATAAATGCGAACTTCCAGTAGATGAGACGCGGCTATGACATACAAAATTACCACAAATTTAGCTAGAGGGAAGAAATAATCAAAAACCACCTCAAGGGTGGGGAAGAAATCGTGCACCAATAGTCCCCAAGCACTAGTGTGGCGTCACAGTGCTCCCAAAGGTCGGTGTGTACTCGCACACCGGGGTAGAATGATTTCCTCTTCAGAAATCTGTGTCTAGAGAATCCTCAACTCGCGTGGACGAGTCCCTGCAAAGGTCATGTGTGCCATGGCACACCGGGGTAAACTCTCCCATAACCTGCTCAAGTATTCACTAAGAAACATAATTAGTCCCTCTCTCTCTCTCATGTCTCCAAATAACATAAATAAAACACGCATAACTATATTAAACACACACTCCCTAAGCTAAAACAGAAAATACGTTGGGTTGCCTCCCAACAAGAGCCTTGTAATTTAAGGTCGACGACCCGACCTAGTTACCTCAAAAGATGTTAAGGAGGTCTAGCATGACGTGCCTCCTCCTTCAATTTATTGCTCTTGATTTTTTTTACCACATCATGTGCACACACCACATGTGGCTTTTTCTCTGACTCGGGTGGATTGGGCTGCAAAACTGTAGGCAACCCAAGAGTAGGATCCACGCGCTCTTTCCTGAACTTGATCATAGACAACTTGTTGTTCCCCTTTCCTGGATGAAATACTTTGAACACCAGTGATGAATCCAGAGCCTTGATTGTAAGCTCCTCAGTCTCTAGATCCAAATTAGCGCGCATTGTCTTCAAAAGCGGTCTTACAAAGATGAGTGGAACATCACGATCCTCCTTGATATCCACCATCACAAAGTCAGCTGGGAAGAAAAATGCACCCACTTTGACCAGAAAATTCTGAAGCACCCCATTGGTCGTAACAATAGAATTGTCTGCCAATTGCGGACCCCTCTTCACTGGGGTTGGCGCACCAATGCCCAATCTCTGAAATAGAGACAATGGCATGAGATTAGTACTCGCGCCCAGATCGCAGAGTCCATGCATGTGATATGCACCCCCAAGAGTGCAGCCTAAGATGACACTGCCTGGATCTCTAATCTTGGGAATGTCCCTCCGAATTATAGTACTACATGTATTTGTCAATTCACCGTGGCATAAGGGTCTATGCTCTTCTTGTCCCATAAGATCTCCTTTAAGAACTTCTTCTACTTAGGCATCTGAGCAAGTGCTTCTACAAGAGGAATGTGTATATGCAACTGTTTGAATATATCCATAAATCTCCCGAAGTGTTCCTCATCATTCCTCTTTATTGCCGCCGGATATGGTATATGTGGCTCATAAGTAGCCGGATTTGGAGTGTTCTTAGGCTCTTCTTTCTTCTCAACCGTTTCCTTTGATTGGGGACTCACGGCCTCGGGCAACTATTCATCCAATTCCTTCTCTGTAGCTTTTGTAGCTTCAGCTCTCGCATGGCTAGGATATGGAGGATCTTGAGTAGTAGTGCCACTGCGAGTAGTAATAACTTTGATCTGCTCAGTAGGAAGAATGGTATTATAAGGAAGCATACTTGGTGGAAATTTAGCATTATTATTGGCTATTTGCCCAATCTGCGTCTCATGGATCTTCATTGTGGCTTCCATGGAGACAATGTTGCTCTCCATTCTATCTTGATTAGCAAGAAGTTTTCTCAATAAAGTGTTTTTCTCTTGGTCCTCTTGCTGGGGAGTCTGCTGTTGTGGAGCCTGATATGGAGGATTAAGTTGCTGACCAGGTACATATAACCCACTGTTTGGGTTGCTATAGCTGAAGTTTGGGTGATTGCGGTTGTTAGGATGATAAGTGTTCAGCCACTTCTGCTATCGTGGTGGACCCATGTAATTCACATCTTCAATCCCATATCCTTGATTCTCATCCGCGATCATAACTCCCACAGACTTCACTCGTGCTGATGGATTCATGTTGTTAAAAGCTGAGGTTAGGACTGCCATTTGCTGTTGAAATTTCTTCTCCACCATTGTTTCAATTTTGTTAACCAATGCCCCATCAGATTTCGAGTTCTTACGAGTCTCAGACCTCGTGAACTCACGTTTTGCCACATTGTTCAGCAGGTCCTGGCATCTCTACACTCCTAAGCCCATGAAGTTTCCTTGAGCCATCATATCTAGTTCATTTACAGTCTCCATGTATAGATCATTATAAAAGTAGTGCAAGAGTTTGTACCTTTGCTCTCCGTGAGTAGGACATCTGCGAAGGAGCTGGTTGAATTTCCTCCATGTGTCTCCCAAGGGATCATCCTTCTGCTGACTGATCTTTGTGATGTCCGCCATTCGCTGAGAAATCTTGGATGGTGGAAGATATTTCCTAAGAAAATCTTGGAAACACTCTGCCCATGTAGAGATACATCCTGCTGGAAGCTCCATAAGCCATGTCTTTGCTTTTCCCGATAAGGAGAAAGGAAAAAGCATGAGATATATCGTCTCGAGTGGAACTCTCCGATCATATATAGTGGAGGTAATTTGATCGAAATTGAGCAAGTATTGTTGTGGATCATCACCTGCAGCTCCAGTAAATAAGCACTCATCTCGAACCATGTTTATCAATGGCTGGCGTATTTCAAAATGGACTGCGTTGATTTGTGGCCTTACAATAGTGGGTTGGTAACCTTTCGGCGTAGTTCTAAAGTAGTCCACCAAAGGAAGTTCATCATCTTCAGCATTATTTACATGTGACGCAACATTCTGTGCATTATTCCCCTCATTGTTCCCACCATTATTTCCACCGTTATTACTTCCATCGTTTCCGCCTTGCACCCGACGTGGTTATGGATTTGGGGGGTTCAAACGTGCCATTGCAGCTCGCATCTCGGTCAACTGAGCTCTGAGCTCCTCAGTCTCCCTTGCTCAATTAGCTGCATCTTCCACAGCTGCAATTCTAGCTGCTTCCGCATCCTGCATATTTTTGCGGATCCTTTCAAACTCAGTTCTAGTTTGGTTATCCATAGTAACGGAGCTTGATTTCCTCTTTTCCCTACGTGGTGTGTGTAACAGGAATTCCGGGTCTTCAAGTGTTGGGTGCAAAGGTTTGTCTCTAGAATGGGACATGCATCGTACAATCCAACCTGAAATCACAGATCACACACGGAAAGTAGGTGAGTAACAGATATAAATAGAAAACTAAAATCCCTAAGGCTAGGTATTATAACTAATTTAGCCAAAGTCCCCGGCAATGGCGCCAAAAACATGACACGCTCCTACCGCAAGTGTACGGTTGTCGAGTGAAGTAATAGATAAGATTAGGGGTTGCAGTGTCCCAAGAGACTTCTCGTAAATTAGTTAAGAATAAATAACCTTATGTGGGATAGCAAGTTGATTTGATTGTTCTAATTCTACTAATCAAAAGACAAACTAAATTATTGATTCACGCGTTGAACAACGCGAGAGATGATTGAAAGTTTGTAATGTAGACTAAATACAGGACCAAAATAATCTAGAAGGGGGTTGAATAGAGTATGGAAAATCTTTGCTAAAACACGAGATTTAACTAAGTGAACAAGTAAAAGACTCAAATCTCAAGGCCTTGAGATTTTCCAAGACTAGTCAGAAACTTTCTAAGACAGACAGAAAGCTTCAAGGCCTTGAATTATCACCAGTTCTAAACAGTTTATGAACCCTAGTTTGATTTGAATTGCCTACAGAAGTAAATAGCAAAACTGTAAAGTAAAGAACACAAGGCAATTTACAGAGTTCAGTCCCAATGGACCTAATCTCTGCCTGATGGATCTAATCCCACCAGGATTGGGCAAACACTTCTTATTACTCACACAGAAACAGCCCTAGATCTTCAAGACTAAGTGAACTCCCTTACACCTATACAGCTTGTGGTTCCAAACCTATCTAGTATCAGCTACTAACTGTTGAGCTAACAAGAACCTCTTGTTGTTCACTTGAACAACCAACAATAGGTTTTGTGAGGTTTGAGAAATACAGAAGATAAGCAGATTCAAGTACAATAGACGAACACAGTAAAAGAATAAGTTGTGAAAGCCTGGATGTGTTCTTCAGGAAAACTGGAATGATTGATCTTCTGAAAGCAATGATTGAAGCCTGAAGTTGTGAGGGATTGATTGTCTGATCTTCCACGAATGTATCACTCCTCTTTCTCAGTTCTATGTAAGCTTCTCTTATCTTTCAAAATTCAAACCAGTCTTTTATCCACTCCTTGCAACTGAATGAGAGATTTTAGGATCTCTGTTCCTGAAAATCCTCATTGTTTCTAACTTAATATCAAAACAGCTCTGAGTAGATATGTGTTGGAGTTTAATGTGATTAGATTGCACGTTTGAAAAACCTGAAAAAACATTAAGCACAACAACAAACAAAATCCAAATATATAATAGCACTAAGTCTATTTGGATTTCCAGTTTTTGAATAAAAACTGGAGCAAAGAAATAAATCAATAACCTGATTACCACTTAAAACATATAACTCATCATAAACCAGTTTAAGACTTGTAAAAGTCATTAAACAATAACCTAGTGGCCTTGGACTGTAAACAAAGATGTGCCTTGACTCTGTAAAACTGTCAGCAGCTTAAGGCACATCTCAAGGCCTTGGAGCTCTAAACATTCTTCACAGTTATTCAACATTAAGAACAGAAACCTTTGATTCACTCTGATTATGATATCTGCAATTGTGTTAGATATATAAAGAATAGATAACAAGGATATTTGCAACAAATCTTTGATCTTAAACATCATATAGAACACCTGCATCACAAGATTATCAGATCACATTATATGAAAAAAAGTTGTCAAAGCTTTGAAGCTCTGATTAGTATCGCAAGGCTTTGGAGCCTTAGAAACACTTTTTCCTTCATCACTCTAAACAGTTACTTCTCAAAACACACTTAGAAGTCTTGAGTCAAAAATCTCCCCCTTGATGAAAGACAAAACCCATAATCTTGTGTAAATATCCCTGCAACTTTTTGTAAGAATTAGATATCATCATTTGCAGAAAATAAACAGTAACACTGATTAACCAAGATTAACACAGATAACCATGTCACAATTACATATCACATAACCAACTGATTAACACAAATATCATAATCTCATTATCTAAACATTGAAAAGTAACACTTAATAAACACATATACCTTCTCCCCCTTTTTGAATTTCACCAAAAAAGGTGAATAAATGTTGGATCATTACTTAGAGTCTTAAAAAAAATTAGTTTTAACAAAATATAGTTCCTACTGAATGTCAAGGCCTTGAGATCAGAAAGAATAGAAGATAAAGAAAGAAAGAAAAGATCAAGACTTTGGCTTTCACAAGTCTTCACTTCTTCTTTGATGCTTGGCCTTTCTCTGAGCCTTCTCCAACATCTTCATCACTTTCAGCTTCTTCTGCAGACTGATTCTCTTCCTGTTTAGCATCCACCTCAGCAACAACATCCTCAATGATTTCATCCACTTTCTTGTTCTTGACTTGCACTGAATCACCCTCTGTAGCTGCACCAACACCTGTGTCTTCTCCATCTTCCTCATCATCAGTTTGATCATATAGAACCTTGGAAGTGAGCACAACTGGAATAGGCTTATTCTTCTTCTTCTTCAAGAAATCTCCTGTCCTTTCATCTGAATCAACACTAGTGTCATGACTAGTAGCAGAAGGGATTTTCTCCAAATTCAAACCTTTGATGATAATATCCAACTTGCCATTCATTACTCCCATAAAGTCTTTGAACTGATTAAACTCAGAAGATAAGTCAAACAGCCTCTGTCTAAGATCTTCAATCTCAACTTGCTGTTCATCTAGCTTGTCAACCAACTGAGAATAATCCTCATTAGCTTGTCCCCTTGATGATGAAGCCCCCTTAGTTTTGATGAAATTTTTCTCCTCAAGCTCATCTTTAGACAACTCTGAATAAAACTTCCAATATCCCTTTCCTGTCTGAACCACACCAGTTCTCTGTAAAGAAGACTCATCAATCAACCCAAAACCACTTGTAAGCTTCTCTTCTCCTTTCACAGGTACCTCAAAAATCTCAAAGAAAAGTGGTAGTAGGTTGGCATATGGAAGATGATGGTTTCTGGTTCTGGTAGCACAGTAGATCATATGCTCCATGATCACTGTTGGCAGGTCAATCTCAAACCCTTGACATATCAAGTACACCAGGATAAGAACCTTATCAGTTACCAACTCTCTTGAATTTTCTCTAGAAACAACACTTCTCATCAGAATTGTAAACATAATTTTAGCTTCACAGTTGAGCACAGAGTGTGTCAACTGTTTGGGACCAGTGGAAATATAATCAATGAAAACATGGCTTTGGCTTTGTCTAAACATTCCTTCCTATCAGGATAATCAGCAACATTATACTTTCTAGGAATGCCCAAGACCTTGGCAAAAGCCCTATGGTCTAGCCTTAAATTTATCCCAGCTACCTTAGAGGTTAACACCATTTTATCTTCCCCTTCTTGAACCAAATTCAGGTAAAACAACCTAGTTAACCTAGGATAAGCTTTAGAACTAGGATTTAAAACCTTCCAAACTGCAGATTCCCTTAACTTCCTCACACTGTCAATATCCAACTTATCTAGTAACTCTTTAGAAACCAAACTACAGAAAGCAACCTTAGATGATGCATACCCTTGCATCCAAACTGACCTAACTTCTGAACTAACAAACCAATCAGAAGGAAGTACATTTTTACCTTGATAACCCTCTTTGGTTGTAGGAGCAACATGCTTAACCCTTGATTTCTTCTCAGCAGGCTTCTCCTTCTCTGGTTCTTCTTCATCAGACTTCTTCTTCTCAACATGCTTTTTCTTGTCTCCCCTTCTCTTCTTGTCTGACCTAGGTTGATCATCACCATGTACCTCTGTCTCTTTCAGTGGATCAACACTTGAACCTTCATCCCCTTTCTCTGTTCTGATCTTCTTTTCAGGAGGTGAGTCTTCATGCAAACTCTGTGTCTTTTCTGAATCCGAATCAGAAATTACAATCTTCTCCTTATTGTTTGCCCTCTTCATAGATCTAGCAGAAGGCTTACCCTGTTGTTGAATCCTGGCTGATTTGTGCTCCATTGTGGGATTAGGGTTTTTGAGAGAAGAATGAGAGAGAGAGAGAGAGCAGAGAGACATAGAGAATTGAGAGAGAATGAAGAGAAAAGATAGAAAAACCCTAACTTTCAGCTTAAGTAGGTTGAGAGAATGAGTTTAAAAAGGACTCTACTGAAATCAACATGCAAAACGTATCTAGAAGATATTTTAGGATATTTTAGAAAACCCTCTGAGTAATTCAAACATTATAAAATTATCTAAAAAGATAACATATAATATTTGGTGATCCATTTATTAAAAAAAAATGCACAGATGTTTCAAGACCTTGGTGAACAACTTGAGATTTTCTGCAGTTTTAGAAATTACAAAGCTTTGAACTATACTTTCAAGGCTTTGGAAAGTATAATCTCAAGGCTTTGAGATTTCAATACATAAACACAAGTAATTACTAATACTACCTCTAAACCAGTGCATCCTTGTTTAGCATACCCAGTTCAAGCCTTAGGGATGCAAACCTATCATCTGGAAGAGGTTTAGTGAAAATATCAGCAATCTGCATAGAAGTAGAAATAAAAGATAGAACAACATCACCTTTTTCTGCATGATCTCTAAGAAAATGATGCCTTACATCTATATGCTTGGTTCTTGAGTGCTGTACTGGATTCTTAGAGATTGAAATGGCACTTGTGTTGTCACAATTAATAGGCATATTTCTGAAGTTATAGCCAAGATCTCTAAGCTGTTGAGCAATCCACAACGATTGAGAACAACAAGCTCCAGCTGCAATATACTCAGCTTCTGCAATTGATAATGCTACAGAGTTCAGCTTCTTGGAATGCCAACTAATTAGTGAAGAACCAAGAAACTGACAACATCCAGAAGTACTCTTCCTATCCACTTTATATCCTGCAAAATTTGCATCTGGGTAACCTCTCGACATAAAGTTAGATCTCCTTGGATACCAAAGCCCCAGGTCTTTGGTTCCATTCAAATATCTAAAAATCCTCTTGACAGCAGTTAAATGACTTTCCTTAGGATCTGCCTGAAATCTTGCACACATTGCAAACACTAAACATAATATCAAGTCTACTAGCAGTTAAGTACAGAAGTGATCCAATAATACCTCTATACTCCTTTTGATTTACACTCTTACCATTTGAATCCTTGTCTAATGATAGTGTTGAACTCATCGGAGTTTTGAGTGCCTTGGACTTGTCATATTGTACTTGTTCAACAAGTTCTTGGTATACTTTCCTTAATGTACAAATATTCCTTTCTTCATTTGTAAAATATGAAGTCCAAGAAAGAAATTCAGTTCTCCCATTAAGCTCATCTCAAACTCCCTGCACATTAGACTAGAGAACTCTGGCAACAGGAGCAAATGTCTCCTCATAGTCTATACCTTCTTCTTGATTTTATCCCTGTGCCACAAGTATAGCTTAGTTCCTTTCCAATTTGCCTTTCTCATCAAGCTTATTGCTAAACACCCATCTGGTTCCTTTAACTGATTTCTCTTTTGGTCTGGGAACCAGATTCCACCCCTTGTTTCTTTCAAATTCATGCAGCTCACTTTGCATTGCCATGATCCAGTCTTCATCTTCCAGTGCTTCTTTTGTATTCTTAGGCTCAATCAATGATACAAAAGCACTAAAAGCACACAAGTTCTTCAACTGTCCTCTTGTCTGAGTTCCAGTTGTTGGATCAGATATGATATTGTCAGCTGGATGGTCTGCAATATACTTAAACTTCTTCCTTGGTGTCCAGGAATATGTTCCTTCAAGGCTTTGAGTTCTTGAAACAGTAGAGGGAGCATCATAAAAAGTTCAGTTTCAGTCTCAAGGCTTTGAGATTTTGGCTCTGCAGGAGGTTCAAGGCCTTGAGATTCTACTGATTGATTATGTACTTTAGTTTTGCCTTTGTCCTCTTTCACAACATCATCATCAGACTCATGCTTGTTCAAATTGAGATCTACAAAACTTTCACTCAGATAATCCTTAGTACTTTCACCAAAAATCACATGAATACTCTCTTCCACAATCTTGGTTTTTCTATTGTAAATTCTATAAGCTTTGCTAGTTTGAGAATATCCAAGAAATACACATTCATCACTTCTAGCATAAAACTTACCAAGATTGTCTCTACCATTATTATGCACAAAACAAATACAACCAAAATGTTTGAAATAAGAAACACTAGGCTTCCTGCCTTTAAATAATTCATAAGGAGTTTTGAAATGATCAAACATCTATTCAGCACATAATTGGAAATATTAACAACTTTTGCCCACAAGAACTTTGGAAAATTACTTTCAAGTAGCATGGTTCTAGACATATCCTCAAGTGTCATATTTTTCCTCTCAACAACTCCATTTTGCTGAGGAGTTCTAGGTGCTGAAAATTTGTGTGATATGCCATGCTTTGCACAAAATAAATCAAAGTTAAGCTGATCAAATTACCTACCATGATCACTTATAATAGATGCAACAAGCAAGTTTTTCATAGTTTGAAGCTCTTTGCACAGTCTAGAAAATTCAGATAAGGCTTCAGTTTTGTCTCTAATAAACATAACCCATGTAAACCAAGAATAATCATCTACAATCACAAGCACATACTTCTTACCTTTTGGAGTCTGAACTCTCATAGGACCACACAAGTCCATATGCAACAGTTCTAAAGGTCTAGAAGTACTTACAAAGTTCTTTGGCTTGAATGAGCTTCTTGTTTATTTACCTTGTACATATGCCTTGCAGATCATCATCTGAATTTTTGTGTGATGGTAATCCTCTTACCAAATCCTTTGAGATGAGTTTATTCAAGGTGTGTATGCTAATATGCCCAAGCTTTCTATGCCAAAGCTTTTAATTTTCCTTCAAGGCCTTGAGGCATTTCAACTTGTCACCTGCAATACTGTTAGTACGCATAGCATATAAATTATATGATCTAGGAGCAGTGAGTATGCAATCTCCAGATTTCTCATCTTGCACCACACATTTCTCCTTGTCAAATATAGCTTTATAACCTTTATCACATAACTGAGAAATACTAAGCAGATTATATTTAAGTCCATCCACAAGATAAGCATCAGAGATAGAATTGGTAGAACCATTACAAATACTACCTATACCAATAATATTGCATTTTGCTTTGTCACCAAGTGTAATTGTTCCTCCATATTTCTCTGTGAGCTCAGTAAAAAGAGACTTCTTTCCACTCATATGTCTGGAGCAACCACTGTCTAATATCCATTTCTGATCTTCCGAGGCCTTGGTGACATCCTGCAAAAATAAATCATTGCCTCAACAGGCTGTTAGACCAAGTGCAGAACTTTGAGTCATACTCAGAATCAGCCATGTTTGGTGGTCTAATTCCTTTTGGAACCCAAATCTGCCTAACCTGTCCCTTAAGCTGATAAGGATAAGTGTTCCTCATAATATGAGGTTCTGATCTTCTGAAGGGACAAGTTAATCTAATATGACCAATTTTTCCACAGTAATGACATTTTGGAGAATGTCTGCTACCAGATTTGACAAAAGTGGTTTGGCTTTTATTTGGAAAATTTGGATTGTAGCCAATCCCACTTTTATACATTGATTTCAGACTTCCTTCAAGAACGAGATTTAGATTATGTTCTGAGCCTGTAAAACTGGCTAGGACCTTTTTAGACTCTTGAAGTTTCTCTGTCAAAGAACAGATTTGTTGTTCTAAATCCTCTGAATGAGTCTTTAGATCAACATACCTTTCAGTTAAGAGAGTGTTTTGATCAACAATCTCTTTTATTTGTGCCTTCAAGGCTTTGAATTTGCTCTCCAAGGCCTTGAAGTCCTTTTCAATATTTGTTTTAGAAACTTCAACAAGTTTGTTGGTAAGAACTAGGTCCCAGTTTTCTTTTATCTGCTCATAAACCTTTATCTTTAAAGAAGAAATCTCATTTATATAACTTTCCTCATTTAAAAACATGTTCTTGAGAATTTCAAGAAGTACATCATAAGGACTAGCAAGAAGATCTTTTACCATTTTCTCAATGTGTCTGTCTGAAAATTTTTCTTCATCATGTTTAGCCATGAAGCATAAATTTTCTTGATCTTCTTCTGTGTCTTAATCACTTGATGAATCAGAATCACTCCAAGAGGCCATCATTGCTTTCTTCCTTCTGTTGTCACTGTCTTTCTTTTGAAATTTCATGTCCTTCTTCTTTTGTGGACAATCCCTTACTTAATGATCTGCATCACCACATTCAAAACAATTCATTACTTTAGTTTTATGTGACTGTGATGAAGACTTACCTTTTTATTCCTTGCTGCTTGAAGGTCTTGATCTCTCTCTGTTTTAGTCTTTGTTTCCAAAGTTTTTCTTCTTCTTGAGAATCCTGGACAAGGCCTTGGAGATCAATGCTAAAGCCTCTTCATCATCATGCTCATCTTCAGTCTCAAGGCTTTGAAATTTTTCATTGTCTTTAGCCTTGAGTGCTAAATTCTTGATGTTTTCACTCAGATCACTTTCTACATCTTTCATAGACATTTCATGAGTGAGCAGCTTTCCCTGTAGATCATCTAGCTGAAGAAGACTGAAATCCTCAGCTTCCTCAATAGCTTTTGTCTTTGGCTCCCACTTGGTTTTTGGCAAACTCTTCAGAATTTTCCTGACCTTTTCCTCATTTGAGAAACTTTTTCCCAATGACTCCAGATTGTTCACCACATCAGTGAATCTTTTGAACATCTCCTTGATAGTCTCATCTGAGTTCATCTTGAACAGCTCATATTGCCTCAGAAGTATGTTAATCTTGGTCTGTTTGACTTGACTTGTTCCTTCATATGTCACAACAAGTTTGTCCCATATTTCTTTGGCATTTTTACAATTTGACACTCTGTTGAACTCATCTGCATTAAGAGCAATGTATAACAGATTCATAGCCTTGTAATTTTTTTATACCTTTTCCAGTTCAGTAACTGAGAGATTTTCCTCAGACTTGATGCATCTAACTCCATCAATGGCAGTGAAATGCTCATGAGGACCATTCTGAACTATTGACCACAATTTCATGTCTTGATCTATGATGAACATCTTCATCAATTCCTTCCAGTGCATGAAGTTATCACCACAAAACAATGGAGGTCTGTTTGCTGCCCTTCCTTGTGAGAAGCCACCATCTCCTACATTACTCATAGTCACAAGATTGTTAGATCTATAGTAGTGACCCAATCTCTGATACCAATTGAAAGTTTTTAATGTAGACTAAATATAGGACCAAAATACTCTAGAAGGGGGAGGGGGTTGAATAGAGTATGGAAACCTTTTGCTAAAAAACAAGATTTAACTAAGTGAACATGTGAAAGACTCAAATCTCAAGGCCATGAGATTTTGCAGGACTAGTCAGAAACTTTCTAGACAGACATAAAGCTTCAAGGCCTTGAACTATCACCAGTTCTAACCAGTTTATGAACCCTAATTTGATTTGAGTTGCTTGTAGAAGTAAATAGCAAAACTGTAAATTAAAAAACACAAGGCAATTTAAAGAGTTCAGTCCCAATGGACCTAATCTCTTCCTGAGGGATCTAATCTCACCAGGATTGGGCAAACACTTCTTATTACTCACACAGAAACATCCCTAGATCTTCAAGCCTAAGTGAACTCCCTTACACCTATACAGCTTGAGGTTCCAAACCTATCTAGTATCAGCTACTAACAGTTGAGCTAAAAAGAACCTCTTGTTGTTCACTTGAACAATCAACCACTAGGTTTTGTGAGGTTTGAGATATACAGAAGATAAGTATATTAAAGTACAACAGAAGAACACAGTAAAAAAATAAGCTGTGAAAGCCTGGATGTGTTCTTCAGGAAAACTGGAATGATTGATCTTCTGAAAGCAGTGATTGAAGCCTGAAGTTGTGAGGGATTAATTGTCTGATCCTCCACGAATGTATCACTCCTCTTTCTCAGTTCTCTGTAAGCTTCTCTTATCTTTTAAAATTCAAACTAGTCTTTTATCCACTCCCTGCAACTGAATGAGAGATTTTAGGATCTCTGTTCCTGAAAATCCTCATTGCTTCTAACTGAATATCAAAACACCTCTGAGTAGATATCGGTTGGAGTTTGTTGTGATTACATTGCACGTTTGAAAAATCTTCAACAACATTAAGTACAACAACAAACAAAATCCAAATATATAACAGCTGTAACACCCCCAAATTGACCAAACCGGAAACCCGGGGGTGTCACTCCGTACCCGAGGTTAAACCCGAATACAAGGAGGTTTAGAGATAGAAAATCCAAACAAAACTTCCATAAACTTTAAAGTAATACTTTATTAACAATTCAAATCCTCGTGCCACTAACATGGGCAAATCTATCTAAACAGAGTTCTATATGAAGGTTCTAAGAATTTAAATGTGATATACTACTTGTATAAGTGATGATTCACGTCCCTGCTAAGTTATGCCCCCATCATCTCGACCTGTGGTGCAGAAAACAAAAGAGAACACCACAGCTTCCAAAGTCAGCGGAAATACTGAGTAAGCAACACCCAAGCATGTAAACAGATCATGAAGTAGTTTGAAAACCAATTGTAGTAGTTTTGCGAAAACAAAGTGAAAATAAAAGCTTTGACCCTTTTTATAGAAGAAATAAGATGAGAGATTCCAAGTTCATTTATATTTTCCAAATCGCATCCATTATCTAAATAATGGGATTCCAAAACTCATGATATTCCATTTTCCATTAACAACATCCAATTCAAAAACCAATTTATTAATTTGTTGATACGGGGAAACCCAACCAACCACTTCGCAAGCATCCAAGACCTTAAGTGTCGACACCCCCTTACAGACTTCTTGCGGCCAGAAGAGTGAGTACAAGGAGCTATCCGGGGACTTGCAACCGGATTAAATAAAATAAATTGGACGAGTGACTGAAGTCAACACGCCCAATGCCAATAGTAACCATACAACAATAATCATCCCCGTACAACTCTTTCCACTTTACGTTATCATCGATTATTAGATTGCAGTGGTATTTTCAGAGAACATTTCAACAATTTGAAAAAAGTATTCAAGCATCAAATATTTTGCATAAAATCATTTTGAGACAAGTAGGAATGAAAACATTTGACACGAAAAGAGGAATGGGCGCTAGGCCTGGCATGTTTACTTACCTTTAATCTCAAGCAAAGCAAATCACTTCCTAGTAATACTCGACGTATCCTTCGTCAAAGAAATTGTCGCCTACAAATTTAATAGCATTCTAATCAACACATTGCACACGAATTCCTATAGGTAAACGAAATAAATCCCTTACTAACTCTCCCCAACCTTTACTAAGGCGAACAACCTCTTTTATGGAAAAATACACTTTATAGAATTAACGTTTATTATTGTAAAACATAGCTATAGTTATAAAAATATAACCTATAAGATTAAATCATTATTTCCCTTATTATAGGGTAGAGAAGCATATTATTTTTTTTCCCCAAAACAATAATAATTCTAATAGTAGTTCCTCCCAACCAAACAAGCCTTATTAGAGAGCATAAGTTATAAACTAACTAACTTTTATTTAAAGAAATAACAAATTTATTAGTGGAAAATAACTTATTCTAATTTGTTACAAACTTATTAAAATAAGTAAGAAAAATATACTTTTATTTTGGAGTGAAGATGAGTAAAAAAATGATTTTAAACTCGTATAAAAATAATTGTCTAATTTTTACTATTATAAAGCATAACCCAAGAGTATTATTTTTCAAAAGATTAACCTTTAAACAAGAAAATAAACTTCCTAAATAAATAATTCTCAAGTGTTTTCATAAGGCTTTCAAACTCCCAAAACTTCTCTTTCAAATTTTAAGTGTAGAGTAGTAAAAAAATAGTTGTCAATGGTGAGATTCAAACCCAAGACCATCTCAATACTACCAGTTAACTTTAACCACTGGGCCACTGCCTACTCTTGTTCTCTCCTTGCCAACTAGTATTAATATATAATAACAGAAAGTAATTAAAACAAAACAAATAAAATAGAAGAAGATGAAAAGAGAAAGGTACGGGTTTGTTCTTCATACCCGACCAGAGAGAGAGAAGAGTGACGGGTTGATGATGGTGAGGCCGACGGTGGCGGCGGTGAGGCGGGCAGAGGGCGACGCCGCGGTGGTGGTGCCGTCGGCGGGCTGCGGCGGCGTTGGCGGGCTGCGGCCGCGGCGGTGGGCAGCCCGTCGGGTGAGAGAGAGAGAGAGAGAGAGAGAGAGAGAGAGAGAGAGAGAGAGAGAGAGAGAGAGAGAGAGAGAGATAGAGAGATTGGGTGTGGGAGCTTGAGAGAGATATCGAAGGAGAGATTGAGAGGTTGAGGGATTGAGATTGTGGGTTTAACATCTGAGAATTGATGGATTTATATAGGTAGAGAGGTGAAGATTCAACCTCCATGAGGAAACCCACTTTGAAAACTTCGATTTTGAATCGGGACCAAAAATTGGCGAAATTGGGTTGCTTGATGCTAAATTATCGAGCCTTGATGAGTTTAAATCGAATAGGGAGTGATTTGGGACAAACATCAACGAATTTGGTGAAGATTCGGAGTGGTAATGGTGGTGTTTGGGTTGGAGATGGTCTTCTTCCTCCATGGGAGAGTTTGAGGAAGAAGATGACTATTTTTAGGGTTAAAAACACTTTCACCCCCACTGTTTTGGATAAAAGTCACTAGCACCCCCCCTGAGTTAAATAAAAGACTCTTTACAAAGTTGAGAAAATACATAATAACCCCAAGTAGTTACTAGTAATAAAAATTAACTTCCTACCAATAAGATTAGCTCCCAACACTTATACTAATGTCATATTGACACCAAATAATATCATAAAATATAATAGTATCATAATAACACTCAATACTTATAATAATATTATATTAACACCCAAAAGTTATAGTAATATCATAAATACCCATTTTCACAAAACAGGGTATTTCATCCTTCCCCCCTTAAAGAGAGCTTCGTCCTCGAAGCTTAAACCAACATCTCAACAACCACTAAGGTATGGGTCTCCACTTTAGGGTATAATAACTAAGCGCAAACATAAGGCTTCAAAAATGACGTTCTTCAAAACCAAAGCTTCAAAACCGAAGGATTACAACAGCACTAAGTCTGTTTGGATTTCCAGTTTCTGAATAAAAACTGGATCAAAGAAATAAATCAATAACCTGATTACCACCTAAAACATATAACTCATCATAAACCAGTTTAAGACTTGTAAAAGTCATTAACCAATCATAATAACAAAGATAAAATCCTGCAAGAGAGAATCAAGTTAATTCTGTAAAACTGTCAGCAATTTAAGGCACATCTCAAGGCCTTGGAGCTCTGAACATTGTTCACAGTTATTCAACATTAAGACCAGAAACATTTGATTCACTCTGATCATGATATCTGCAATTGTGTTATATATATATATAAAGACTAGATAACAAGGATATTTGCAACAAATCTCTGATCTTAAACATCAGATATAACACCTGCATCACAAGATTATTAGATCAAATTTAATAAGAAAACAATTGTCAAAGCTTTGAAGCTCTGATTAGTATCTCAAGGCCTTGGAGCCTTAGAAACACTTTGTCTTTCATGAATCTAGATAGTTACTTCTCAAAACACACTTAGAAGTCTTGATTCAACAATGATTTTAAGAGATAATATGGAGACAAATACGGGGATCCCTCTACTGTATCACTAAGGTTACTACGAATATCCGTTTTGATTCACGAAACACGAATACGTTACTCTTGTTAATCAAGCAATTTTTAACTTACCGAGTTACCAAGCAATCAATCTATGCCTAGAATCGATTTAAACCAAGTTACCAAATTCAATTCAATCCTAAACATGCATTAATTCACATAATTCTACTTTTTGATCCTACTTAACATTACCGAGTTACCAAACAATGATAAAATTAGGAGAATAGTTCAAGTTTCCGACTAACATTCACGGAGTTACCACGTGAAGACTAATTAAGATCAATCCTACGCGACGTCAAACGCAAGAGAGATGAAGATAATCACATAAACAACTCATACCAAGAGAATAACGTATCTAATTAATTTAAAACATGAATCGAAACATCAAAACGTGTATTTCATAGAACCCTAGATACCAAACGAGGATCTCGGTAATAAAACTTAGCTAGACATGAGTTCTAACATGATCTCAATGTTTTTCATCAACAAAACGCTAAGAATAATGAAGAAGAAGAGATAAAGAAATCCAAACGGATGAAATCCAAGCTCCAAAGTGCTCCCAAGCTCGAAGAACGTCGTCTGTACTGTCTCACTCTTCAAAAAACGACATAACCAAGTCTAAAATACGTTCCCAAGTGTTTGGGACTAATTAGAGTTAATTATGAAAAGTTCCCGCAAAGTTTGAAAAAAATCTATCCAAACCCCGGTTGGACGACCTCCCTGCTAGGTCGTACAACCTCTGGAAAAGGCAGGAGGAGGTCGTGTGACCTCTGAATAGGTCCTGCAAGACCTGTACCCACTTTTCCTGCTTGCTGCCTTCTGACCCCCAGGTCCTGGGACCTGAGGTTGAGGTCGCACGACCTGTGGCAGTCTTCTACCAGGTCCTGTGACCTCTTTTTGAGGTCCTGCGACCTCGACAAGTGCTGGGACTTTTCCGATTCGCTGCAAAAGCCTCTCCTTGTTCTTCGCGCACTTATCGAGCCTCCTCTTGACATTGAATCATCTCCCGAGCATTAATTCACCACTTTTTTGTCCATTTTGAGCCTCACACATGTCTCAAAGCTCGTATCCTCTTTTCTCTTGCGCCTTGTACTCAAATCAACATCTCTTGCTTTCATCATCAATTCTCAAGCTCGCCATAAAGTTCGTTTCCTCTCTCCACTAGCTCCTCGCGTGCTCCGTTCCTGAAAAACACAACACGAACACCCCGCGAATATCAAATGTGACAAAATAGGATAAAAAAATATGTAAAATGATGTAGAAAACGCCCATACTTCACATTCATAGCTCATGAATTGATTATCAACAATTAAAACATGATTTACTCGAAAAGACGCTAAATTCTCCATGATGAATATACAAAATGTAGTAAATAAAAAATGAAATAACTCTGAAAATGTAGTTATCAGAGATCAAGTTCTAAGAACAAAGATAATTCATTTGGTTAAGGTTCAGTGGAGAAATCACTCGGTGAAAGAGGCCACATGATAAAGATAGGAGTAAATGTGAGAGAAATACCCTCACATCTTTTATTTGCAAGGTAAGACAAGTTTGGAGGACAAAACTTCACTTAAGGAGGGGAGGGTGTAATACCCCCAAAACATAATGTGTTTTATATGCTTATGGCTAGTTTGGAAATGCTACGGCGGTGCTAGAAGCTGCTGTGGGAAAATATTGTGGAAAAGATGCTGTGAATTTTAGATAAAATGTTGTTTGATAAATATTATGTGAAAGCTGCAGTGAAATATTGATATAGAAATTTTGTGTTTGGTAAAATCAACTTCAAAGTTGTTGTGAGAGGGTAAGTGACAAAAATATATGACACGTGTCATCTTCCTAAAGTAACTATTGAAAATTTTAAAAAGTGCAAGGTTAGAATCGGTTGAAAATAAATAATCAAAGCCACTTTCGCAAAAGCATCTCCCCCTTGCTTCCTTAAAACTCCTGTGAGACAGCAGAAATTGTCCGAAAAAGCAGAAATTGTATTTTTACCAAATGCACTAAACTGCTTCTGTTGTCGCAAGGCAGTTGTGCTGACAGCAAAAACATTCCCGAACTGGCCCTTAATAGGTTTTCTTACATGTCTATTAGTTTATAACTAGTAATGCTATGTACGATCATATAATCCCAAAGTAAGATAGTTAATCTCGTGACGAAAGACTTCAGAATTCTTATTATCCTCTGAAATTGCTATTTTAAGGATACAATAGTTTTTTTGACTAATTAATATTAAATGCATGTTTAATTATTGATTAGCGTAATCACCATTCGATGAATTAATTGAATGTGTGGAAGTGAGGTGTTATCTTACATTTTATATTTAGTACAAGGTGCTTTGTGTGCGATTTGTTTTAGACAATACTTTAGCTCTTATTGGCTAATGAATTCAGAAGTGTCATACTATACTTAAAAACTTTTAGACAAGTTTTCTCATGTAAATGAGGTGTCCTAGTGTGAAAGGAGGTTAAAAGGAAAATTTTAGTTTCTAAATTCATTTTTATGCTGGGAAGTTCAAAAAGAGAATGAACAGAGAAATGAAAAAATTCTCTCTTTCTAGACTTATGCTTGTTTTCTTAGTTTTGGTTGCTTTTAGCTTGTTTTGTAGGCAAAGACGTGCTTTGGAATGCAAAAGGCTAGCTAGGGAAAGATTAATTGATGATTTGAAAGATATTCAAGGGCCTATGTGAGAAGACAAGAGAAGAATTGGGGCCATTATTGAAGATCTAGAAGTCAAGATACTAAGTTAGAAGCCCAAAGTTACATTTGAGGGCTAAATAAAAAAGACTTTAACGGAATTAGGGCTTAATTGGAGTTTTCACGAGTTTTTAAGGACTGCAATGAACAAGTTCTAACAGCAGAGGTGGACTTTGGGCTATTATTTCAAGCGCTGGGGGCATTCTAAAGCCCCCAGCAAAATACAGGGGGCTAAAGTGCAAAATCACCTAAACAACTCAGCAACAGTACGCGTCTCTTCTCCCTCACGGCGCATCACATGGCAAAAGCCATTGAAGCTTCGTTCGAAGCTCCAACCAGCCCCGTTGGACCCCCAAATCTTCATCAAATCAGGTGAAATCAGTCCCAAAACGGTCCCTAGACCAATATCTACCTTCCTCTTCACTTAATTCGGCCCAAGAACGATCTACGAGAATACCCCCAAAAACCTAGGGTTCATGAAGACACGATGAAAATCGACGATGGAGGTTGAAATAGATCAATTGAAGGGTGGAGATTGTTACTTGGAAGCTACGCAAGCCATTGCTACACTCTATATAAACTCATATGAAGAAATTTTGGGGTTCTTCCCTTGGACCCTTTTTTTTGGGCGAAACTCTGCCTCTCTCTCTCCTCTCTCTTGGTTATGAACTTTCTGGGTTTTTCTTGGTGAGTCCGAGCTCAATCTTGAGCTATTTTCGGAGCCTAGAACAACCATAGAGGGAGAGAGGGTCGTTCTTCACCAATTTCAGTCCGTTTCTGCTCAAATTCGGATCTGTTTTCATTTTATTTTTTGCTGTTGTGTTTGCTGTGTTCTTGCTGTAGGAACAGCAGCAACAGCTCATCTCTCTATGATTATTGGTTTAGAGTAGTTTTGAATCAAGTTTTAGTGTTTGAGCTTCATTTTGTAGCAATAACTTGTGATATTTGGGTGAAAATTGAAGAGTATCTTGTGTATCTTGAGCTTGAGTATGAATATAATGAATTCTCTTAGAAGATGCTTGATATCTCTTGTATTGCACTCTTAAACATGATTAGCTAAACTTGTTTGTTGGATTGGTTGGTGATCGTAGTTGATGAGACTCATATACATTTGTGCTATGTGCTTTGAGAAATCTATTTTCAATTGCACTAATTAGCTTAGCTTGTAGCTTGTTTCTTGCTAATTAAGTGTGAGATCTCTCTTTCCCAATCCTTGTGGAAATCGACCCCGGACTTACCCGCGTACTATTTGGAACGATATTTCTATACTTGGGATTTCGTCGAACAACTATAAAACGAGTTAGCAAACATGCATAAGTTTCAAATAGAATGGTAATTAATGCTTTCACAGCAATTAGGATAAGAGGTCAGTGTAGTAACGGACATATTATAAAATGATTAAATAAATAAGTTATCATTCTTTCTAAATTCACAAGTAAGCGAAAGGGTCATGCATCCGCTACATTTCATGTAAGTCCGTGTTGTAATCAGCATGTATTATGTAATTGTAGGGCTTAATTGATGTCTAATTCTTACTAGAGAGTTCAAGACTGAGGTGAGTAATTTTATTCCTTCAAGTAGATATATTTCTCCTATATATGGGAATGAAATTACTTGCAGACATATTTTCTTTACAAGAATTATTTACTGATTTGTGGAATATTTATAACTTGATGAGACATGTTTAAGATTGAGCTATCAACCACACGACCCTACCGTCGGGATATAATAGACGGCGAGCCCTAAAACGGCGTTGTTATAAGACATGTCTTCACACGGAGATAAGTTCTGTGTGGATACCGAGATAAGGTTGGTGTCACGAGTCCTAGTCAACGAGGACACCTTCTGTTATGGCTAAGGCAGTTATAAGTAAACCTATGAAAAGAATAGCATTAGGTTACTAGACGAATGCTTTGTCACTGATATTATGTTTATTATTGATAAGCTTTACAATTCAGTCTTTCTTTTATCCCACTAACCATGTAGGGAATTGCATTACTAGATGAGCTTTTAGCTCACCCCCTTTCTACTTCCTCTTTTAGGTGATAAAGCTTAAACTGTTATTTATAGTTTTTGGTGCACTAGAAATTTTTCTGGTTATTGCATATATACCTAGTGGAAAAGAATGAAAAATTTGTGTTGTGACTCGTATGTAATATATATGTTAAATAATATTCCGCTCTAGTTATATATGGTCTATTGTGTAATTCTTAACGTCAACAACCTGCTATGTACACCCCAAGGGTCATGTATTGTATAACAGTTTCCTAAAATATCAAGTGGTTATGTTTGAATTATTTAAGGTGTCTCTATTAACTTATCTTGCGATGCATATGTATGAGGCATATCAGGTGCATCGGGATTAGAGTTGGTGACACTCTATGTAGGCAAAGCAACCACACGATGATTCATATCCTCACAATGATGCGCAGTGCATCAGGGGAGCACCACCTCACTTGGTCCAAACTCCACTCAATACCCTCTTGACCATCATCTCCATAAAAAAACCCTTGGATCACAAGCCTTGCCCAAGCAGAGCCAGAGCTGCTTATTCGGTTCAGCCGAATCGGACCCGAACCGGTATAGCCAAAACCGGTCGATTCACAGTTCCGTTATATGGTTCCTTTGTTCCCTTCGGTTAGGTTGAACCGGAACCAAAATTTTGAATAATTCAGAACCGGAACAGAACCGTGAACCGAAACCGGTTGGATTATCCGGTTCGGTTCTGGTTCTGAACCGGTTCTGGGCAGTTTTTTTTTTTTTTTTTCTTTTACTTATTTGTTTTAGGGTTGTTTGTGCGATAATAAATGTAAGAACATAAACTTAGACAAATAATCAAAAAAAGGAAACAATCTTGTATTATTAATTAAAATCTAAAATGTTAGAAAAATTGCATCACTATAGTTTAAGTACATCCCAACTAGGTTGGCACCCACTCAACTATCAATCATTTGCATTTTTCTAACTTAAATTGTTTATTACGAACTTATTGAACTGAATAAATTAAATAGTCTTCATTTTTTAACTCGTAGCCTAGGCGTCCTGATCTAGCGGAGTGTCCTCGCCTATTCCTAATTCTTGGAATAATTCGGTCACGACCACGTCCAAAGGGTGTAGGTCTTGTGTGCATTTGTTGGCATCGCTCCAATCCTTTGAGCATATGAGAACCTCCAACATCTCCGAAGCTAGAGACGACCTTTTCTTCGACAACTCTCGTTTACCTGCACTAAAAGTTGATTCCTAAGGGACTGTAGAAGCGGGAGGGGCTAGTAAATCACGTGCCATAATAGAAACAATCGGATAGTTGGTTTGACGTTTTCTCCACCAATCGAGAACATCTAATAATTCTATTTATTCCGCGGATTGTTGTAAGAAATAATTAGTGTTAATGTACAACAATAATTCCGAGAGCAATTCGCTCCGGTGGGGGTAGTATGTCTACTCTTAAATAAATCACCAATTTTTGCCTTATCCTTACCATTCGGATCACTCGATGATGCTTGAGAACGTTGATTACCAATACCAAACTTAACAACATATTTTTCATATATAACATTAAGAGTTTGTTACGCTTCTTCAAAAGATGGTGATACCACTAGTTTTTTATAATCGGTACTCATATTTTCCAAAATTTGTTCTAGCATAAAACATAGGGTTTCATCCTTACACCTTGGGTCAAAATATATTTGCCAAACAAAAATTCATAGGGATGTTTTCAAAATATTTGAGAAATTTTTCTTCCATAGGCGCAATTGCATCTCCTAAAATTATATTATCCCTATATTCTTTAAAAGCAAAACTTATAAACATTAGTTGTGGAATAACTTGGTTCGTAGTAGGATAATAAACACCCAAAAGAAGATTGGTTGCGGTATAAAATGGTTCAAGAAAACCTCTTAAGGCTTCCCCAACTCTCCAATCATAAGACGAAGCGGAAATTGGACTACCATATTCATTTAAAAAATGTGTGATAAGTAACTCGTAACCAACAATACTATTCAACATCAAGTACGTTGAATTTCATCTTGTCTTACAATCGGCCCCAAATCTCCTTCTTCTCTTGTTGTTTTGACTAAAATATTCATTAATTGTTTGGTTCGACGGGGTGAAGACGCAATATAGATAATACCTTCACGAATATGATTAATGTAATTAAATAGTTCTTTCAAACCATCTTGTACAATCAAATTGATAATGT
The DNA here is from genome assembly GCA_023055425.1 of Linanthus parryae. Lineage (NCBI taxonomy): Eukaryota > Viridiplantae > Streptophyta > Magnoliopsida > Ericales > Polemoniaceae > Linanthus > Linanthus parryae. Next base: position 619,339 of record JALGPY010000063.1, on the reverse strand, counting down.
GACATACACAACGTACATGTGAAATAGATTCGTGAAAGGGTGTTTGTATCAAAGTTTGCATATGGTCTATCGCACTATCACATGCCGATGCATTGTCAAAAGTCATTGATGTAATTCGTTCACTAATACCCCACTCGTTAAAAACATCGACTATAGTTTCTCCCATGTTTACACCGTTGTGAGGATATGGAACTTCTTGAAATGCAATAACACGTTTTTGTAAAGTTCAACTTGGGTCAATGTAGTGTGCGGTGACACAAATATATCCTTTATTATTTTGACCGGTCCACATATCGGATGTGCAAGCAATTGTAAAATTAGAATTGAAAAGAGTTTGCATAATTTCCGCTTTCCTCTAACTATATAGAGCAATTATATCATTCCTAGTAGTATTTCTACCTATATGCTTATAACTCGGACAATACGCGGTGGTAATCAATTTGTCAAAATCTTCATCGTCGGCCATATTAATAGGTTTTTCGGTAGCGGTGATATAATGAGCTAATGCTTTTCGTGCCCTAGGTTCATTGTAGAGAAAAGTAACTACGTTACCGTGTGCGTCATATCCTAGTTGGGTTTGGACCAACGGGTCACCTACGGCGGGTGTATCTAACAAAAGTTCGTGTGCATTTTGTAAATGTTTTTTCATTGATCCTAATCCACCGGTTTGATGATATACAAATTGTTTTTGACAATAATTGAAAACGGCCTTTAATTTTGGTTTAACTTTGTCGTCTACGCCATTGGGTAGTTTTTTCATATGATCCCAAACTTTACTTCTTTTACTACACTTACGAGTTCTTTTATTCGCACCTTGTGTCGGATCATTTTCCTTTAATTCAAAATCATTAGCACCTACGTCAATTACTTCTTCAATGTCACTAAGATTCATGTCTACGTTATGGGAGGAAGACATTTTTTCTTAGAAAGAGTGGATAAAAAAAATTAAGTTCGGCAAATAAGTAACAAATAACAAGAGCTAACACAATATAATGCACAACTAAAAAAAACTTACAAACTCCAAGAATAATTCTTGGAGGAGGAATGTGGAAGATGGAGGAGGAACGAGTAGGATGCGTTTCTTGGACCTTCAATTGAGGAGGAACGTGAGAAATTCGCCGTCGAGAACCGAGGAAGTATGAGGAATTGAGGAAATTTGAGAGCTTGTTGATATTTAGTGAGGAATGATGAAGAAGTTGGAGAGTCCTTGATGAATTTTGAGTAACGAAGTGTGAGAAAAATGGAGAGTGTTTGATGAGGAAGTGTTGGAAGTGTGTTGGGAATTTATAGGAGTTGAAGGGGAGAGTAGGGGGGTGGTTGTAATAAAAAATAAGTCAAAAAAACTGGCCAAAAAATGACCTCTGCCGCGCCAAACGGTCACTGGCCGTTGATGGTGACCTCTCATGAACGGGTGTTTTTTAAAAGTTTTAGCCATTCGCTGTCGGTTCCGATTCCGGCCCAGTTCCGGTTCCGAAAATATTCCAAACCGAACTGCAAAACCCCACCATAGCACACCGCCGGCCGGGCCGCATGTTTGGTAGAGATGTCTCCGCCCGAGGTGATGAACCCCATTGGGAACGGATAAGGATTGTCGGTTCACAGTTAGTACAACCATTGAATATCCAAATATAATTATTATGCATTCAGAACAAACCAATGACATCGTCTGAAAGGTACAAAAAGTACATTAATTTACAATGAAATATGCTAGGTGAAGTACTAAGCAGCTTATTACTCTAGCCAGCGGCGTCGTGAACGTCTCCCACCTTACTCGTAACATGCGGGTTTTGAAATAGCACAAGCCGACGCTGAAAAACATTTAATTAGTAAAAACTGAGTAAATTCATACTATAATATGTAAAACGAGTTTTGGCAGAAAAGCATGTATATAAATCACATGATAATTAACGGGAACACAAATGAGCTGTCAAAAATTATATGATTCCTTTCTTATCCTTTTAGTTTAGCTGGCGTAGTGTTGCCCACCGGGTGTCAAATTCCCCAGAGAGGATACCATGCAATATATATATATATCACCATAGGGTGCCTCTTTCGATATCTAAGATCCCAATTCACCCAAGCATTGTGGGATGCCCATACGTCAAATCCCCGCTCATAAACACGACTATGAGACCTTAAGTGTCGACACCCTTATACCGTTGTAACCCAGACACGTATAAGTAGTACTCCATAGTTTCATAATAAAAGGAGGTTCGCGTCCCAGCGCCTCCGGCCGGAGGCGTAACAAAATCAAATGGAGGATCACGACCCAGCACCTCCGGACAGAGCCGTAACATAACAAAATGTAGGATTGTGACCCAGCGCCTCCGGCCTGAGCCTTTACATAACAAAATGGAGGATCGCGACCCAGCGCCTCCGGCCTGAGCCGTAACATAACAGAAGGGAGGATCGCGACCTAACGCCTCCGGCCTGATCCGTAATTTCCGCATCCTCTGTGCATTGCCCCAATTATATTATAGTGCATTTATTAATTTGTATTTTCCAATGACATGGTCCTGTCATTACTTGATTTCCTGTTGTCAATCCACAATCATAATATTAGGACACAAATTCCTGATTTTCAACCGTAATGTTTAAAAGAAGAACTTCTCAAATTATAGATCACAACGTTTAAATCAATTCCAAGTATCGCAAATTAAGGCAATTTGGAACGCACATAAAATCACATTTTGACAGTTAAAGTATTGCACATATGAACTTACCGGTGATGAGTAGATCAATGTTCGCACGACAAGGGAAGTCCTAGTACTCGTTCTCGTACTCAACAAACTCATCGCCTATGAGCTGAGTGTCTACAAATACGTAATTAATCCTTATCAACACTTAGCTCATTTGTACAGTACTTTTTGTTATGTCCTATATGCAATGCATGTCCCCGATTTATTTCTCAACTCACTTGTACCCCGATTATGTTATTTTAACAAGGAATAATTTGTTTTGTCCAAGTTAATTGGGTAGGTGATTTAGTAAAGACGTCTATTTTACTTAATCATACACTGTGTGTAATTTACAAATTTATGTTCAAATAAAAATATTTAGGTGACTTATATTAAGTAAATAAGAGATTATAATTAGTAAGGAAACATTTGTTAACAATTCGGAAACAAAAACTGCAATTTCTTATTTTTCAGTCGATATAACTGATATTTAAAGACACTTACCTCCCCTCATGATTTTAGAAAATACATTCAGCACCCCCACATGCCTTTTAGTTGAATGAAGATGATGCATTAATGCCCTTAGATAAAGTACACATGGCTCCCCCCCCCAACCCCCAAAGTTTTATATCATGCATGAACCACCCCCAAGTTTAATGTAATGACACTTTAGTAACTAACAAGTGTTTAGGTAAAAGTCACATGCAACCCCTAATTTTAGTGTAATGACACTTTATTAATTAACATGAGTTTTGGTAAAGGTCATATGCAAAGCCCTTTTAGTTATGCTTACAGACAGCACACACCCCCTCCACTCACAAGCCATATTAATTAAAAGACAATATATCCCCCAAAAGTTTCTAACAAGGAAAATAACTCCCCTCATGTGTCTTACACCTAACTTGTGTAATAGACACTTTAACCCCCCCAAAGTTTCTGAAACAGCACTTTTCCCCTTACACCTAGTTTATGAAAAAGACACTTTCACCCCCCTTACATGAACTATCAAAGTGTTCAATCTAAACGTGCATTCAAGCCTCAAGTTATGCTTTTGATTAACTAAAACGTAAAATTAGGTGGTTTAGAGTCTACCCAAGTCAAAAATCGTGAAAAGCGGTCGAGAAGCGGGGTCGCTCAAGTTTGTCGTCAATGGTGATCGCGGTGGAGTTCCTTGCCGGTGACTTCGATGACCTTGGATGCATTTGAGTGGCTCTATGGGGTCCTTGGAGGTTCAGGAGCACGCAGGAACAACTGGTGAGGGATGGGCGCCCCCGGTGGTCCGGTGGTGGAGCTCGTTGTCACTGTTAATGGCAGCGGCGACGTTGTGGGTCGCGGCCTTATGCCGCTGGTGCTTCTTTCTCCTCTCGGTAGAGGGAGATAGAGAGGTTGAGGGACGTGAAGAGAGGGAGATTTTTGGTATTGTGACGAAAAGAAGATAAGTGGTGATGGTGGTGGTGGTGGCGGTGTTGCCGTAGGTGGTGGTGGAGGTAAATGTTAGTGATGGTGTTTGTTGTTATTGGTGTTGGATTAAATAGGGAAGATAGGGGGATGAATCATTAGCTTGAGGGGGTTAGTGGGAGGAGTAAAATGGAGTTTTTGGACAAGTGTTTTGAGGGGCACGTGGAGGGTGAAGAGAACAACAAGTGTGGAGGATTTTTTTTTTTTTTATGGGGGGGGGGGTATGTGGGAGTGTACGTGGAAGGTGATGAATTGGGTGAAACAATTTGCAAAGAATGTGTTTGGGAGGAAAATATTACAATGGGAGGGTTTTAATTTAGTGTATTTAGTAAGTATAGTAACATGTAAAAATAATTGCATACTTTAACTTTGATAAAAGACAACTACAACCTCCTACATGTAAAAATATTTGCACACTTTTATTTGTTTAAAATACACTAACCTCTCCAAACTTTTATTCAGTTTCAAACTTTTCTGAACTACGTTTACCTCCCCAACTATTTAATTAATTTATAACTTCTGAAAACTACAATTGTCCCCCCCCCAACCAATATTTAGTTAACTAGTTTATATTTTATGAAACTACAACTACCTCCCCAATTTTGAACTAAATTAGTTTTGACTTTTCTAAAGTATAATTATCTCTCTACTTTTCAAATTAAAAACTTTATATTTTTAAAAACGACAATTATAACCCCTCAAATTTTATCCAACTACTTTATAATGTCTCAAAACTTAATTAATTCATTTTGAACTTTTGTAAATCACAATTATAACCCCAAATTCTATCAAAATTATTAATTACCCTCTTGTATAAAATTGGGGTATTACATCCTTCCCTCTGTAAAGAAAGCTTCGTCCCCGAAGCTAAACCGTGATATATCAAGGGACATATCAATCTAAGGACTTGTCGAAAGTCTCAAAAAATCTTAGATGGTTTCTAAGTCCAAGCGAAGCATTCTTCGGTTCGACAAAGTAAACAAGTAATAATGAACACTTATGTCAAATAAGAATGTCCGAGAAAATAGCTCTTCAAGCATAGTAGTCACAACTTAGTATAGCCTGCAGATAAAAGGCAGAATAAGGATTATGCTACCCTCCAATTCCCCGGCTTGTTCAATTTTATTACCGTTTTGTTGTCCTACGTCAATTTTAATTTCGAAAATTATTTTTGGTCGTATTTTAGTGGAAATCAAAGGGTCGTACTAACTTAGAACCGTAGGCTCTGATACCACCTGCAACACCCCACCATAGCACACCCCCGGCCGGGCCGCATGTTTGGTAGAGATGTCTCCGCCCGAGGTGATGAACCCCATTGAGAACGGATAAGGATCGTCGGTTCACAGTTAGTACAACCATTGAATATCCAAATATAATTATTATGCATTCAGAACAAACCTAATGACATCGTCTGAAAGGTACTAGTACATTAATTTACAATGAAATATGCTGGGTGAAGTACTAAGCAGCTTATTACTCTAGCCAGCGGCGTCGTGAACGTCTCCCACCTTAATCGTAACCTACGGGTTTTGAAATAGCACAAGCCGAACGCATAAAAACATTTAATCAGTAAAAACTGAGTAAGATCTTGGCGGAATTGCCATATATGAAATTGATTCATACTAAAATTTGTAAAACGAGTTTTGGCAGAAAAGCATGTATATAAATCACATGATAATTAACGGGAACACAAATAAGCTGTCAAAAATTATCCGATTCCTTTCTTATCCTTTTTGTTTAGCTGGCGTAGTGTTGCCCACCGGGTGTCAAATGCCCCAGAGAGGTTACGATGCAATGTATATATCACCATAGGGCGCCTCTTGGGATATCTAAGATCCCAATTCACCCAAGCATTGTGGGATGCCCATACGTCAAATCCCCGCTCATAAACACGACTATGAGACATTAAGTGTCGACACCCCTATACCGTTGTAACCCGCACAGGTATAAGTAGTACTCCATAGTTTCATAATAAAAGGAGGTTCGCGTCCCACCGCCTCCGGCCGAAGCCGTAACAAAATCAAATGGAGGATCGCGACCCAGCGCCTCTGGCCTGAGCCGTAACATAACAAAATGGAGAATCGCGACCCAGCGCCTCCGGCCTGAGCCGTAACATAACAAAATGGAGGATCGCGACCCAGCGCCTCTGGCCTGAGCCGTAACATTACAAAATGGAGGATCGCGACCCAGCGCCTCTGGCCTGAGCCGTAATTTCCGCATCCTCTGTGCATTGCCCCAATTATATTATAGTGCATTTATTCATTTGTATTTTCCAATGACATGGTCGCGTCATTACTTGGTTTCCTGTTGTCCTTCCACAATCATAATATTTAGACACAAATTCCTGATTTTCAACCGTAATGTTTAAAAGGAGAATTTCTCAAATTATAGATCACAACGTTTAAATCAATTCGAAGTATCGCAAATTACGGCAATTTGGAACGCACATAAAATCACATTTTGACAGTTAAAGTATTGCATATATGAACTTACCGGTGATGAGTAGATCAATGCTCGCACGACAAGCGAAGTCCTAGTACTCGTTCTCGTACTCAACAAACGCGTCGCCTATGAGCTGAGTGTCTACAAATACGTAATTAATCCTTATCAACACTTAGCTCATTTATACAGTAATTTTCGTTATATCCTATGTGCAATGCATGTCCCTGATTTATTTCTCAACTCACTTGTACCCCAATTATGTTATTTCAACTAGGAATAATTCGTTTTGTTCAAGTTGATTGGGTAGGTGATTTAGTAAAGACGTCTATTTTACTTAACCGTAAACTGTGTGTAATTTACACATTTATATTCAAATAAAAATATTTAGGCGACTTATATTAAGTAAATAAGAGATTATAATTAGTAAGGAAACATTTGTTAACAATTCGGAAACAAAAACTGCAATTTCTTATTTTTCAGTCGATATAACTGATATTTAAAGACACTTACCTTCCCCCTTGATTTTAGAAAATACATTCAACACCCCCACATGCCTTTTAGTTGAATGAAGATGATGCATTAATGCCCTTAGATAAAGTACACATGGTTCCCCCCAACCCCCAAAGTTTTATATCATGCATGAACCACCCCCAAGTTTAATATAATGACACTTTATTAACTAACAAGTGTTTAGGTAAAAGTCACATGCAACCCCTAATTTTAGTGTAATGAACTTTATTAATTAACATGAGTTTTGGTAAAGGTCATATGCAAAGTGATAACTCCGTTTTGGAGTTATATTATTCCTTATTTTTGCTATGTTTTGCGTGCTTGTCATGGAGAATTTTATCGTCTTTGAGCGTTTGTGCTAAAATTGTGAAAATTGAGTTTTTGAGCGTTCATCGCTAAATCAGGGCGTTTCTCGTATATTTTTGTTGCTTTTATTGTGATATGATCGCGGGTTCGTGTTTCGTGTTGTGGTTGGCAAGAAATAGGACGCGAGGATCAAAGGTGGTGAAGAAACGAGCTTCGGAAACAAAGAAAGCAAGTAAAACTCAAGAAAAGGAGCCAGAAAAAAGCTAAGGCAGGAACTCTTCGCACGAAGAGAAAAGGTCTTCGCACGAAGAGAAGACTTAGCCAAAATTTCAGTTCTCTTCCTGTGACATGATGCTGTCTCAAAATAGGAGGACTTTTGCAGGAAGAGTTCAGACAGAGTGAAAAATCTCTTCACACGAAGAGAAAAGGTCTTCGCACGAAGAGATTGCCCAGAAAGCCAGAAACGTCCGGGGTCTTTTTGCAATTATTAGAAACTTTGTCATATCATTATAGAAACGTATTTAAGTGTGTTAGGTCATCTTTTTGAGTAGTTTTTGACGGTAGACACATCTTTTGGAGATCAAGGAGCTATTGGGAGAGCTTAGGAGCTTTGGATCATCCGTTTGGATTCTCAACTCTTCTCTTTTCTTGATTTTTATGTTTAAACTCATAAAACTTATCGTTTTGAGTATGAATATGAGTAGCTAAACGTTATTTGTTGGGAATTATCGTTTGGTGTAGCTAGGGTTTGATCTAAATATCATGTTTTGATGATTGTGATTCATGTTTTAGCTTAAACTCACGTAATCTTTCATTGTTATGGATTATTTACGTTTGTAATCATATTATCTTTGCGAGTAGCTAACGTAGAGATAAAATTAATTAGTTTTCACGCGGTAACTCTGTGAGAATTAGTCGGTAAATTGAATAATCCACCTAGTCGAATCAATGTTTGGTAACTCGACATCGTTAACTAGGATCGTTAAAGTAGAATTGTGGTTTTAATGCATGCTTTAAGCTAGAATAGACTTGGTAACTCGGTTTGTTTTGGTTTAAAGTATAGTAAACTTACTTGGTAACTCGGTGAGTTTAATATTGCTTGATTGATAGTGAAAGATACGTGGTTGTTTTACAAGTCAAAACATAAATTTAGCTCAACCTAGTGAACCTAGAGAATTCCCGGTGTTTTTTTTCCCTTATATTACAAAAACCCAAAAATTCATTCTTTATTAATCGTGAACTATTTCACTCGGTTAATTGAGAATATTGCGTTTTTATTTTAGTATAATTAGACCAAAATACAACTTGCGCTGTGCCCACAAAAGGTTAAGAAATTCTAATTAATTTACAAGAAGTCTCTTGGGTTCGACAACCCGGTTTTCCGGAATTTATTACTACACCGACAGCTGTACACTTGCAGTTGGAGCGTGTCAAGTTTTTGGCGCCGTTGCCGGGGACTACGGTTGAATTAGTTAGAATTATTAACTTTAGGGAATTTTATTTTTTCTTTTGTTTATTTATTTGTTGATGTCACCTGCTTCCTAGGAAATTATTGTGCAGGTATCTTGGTGATCATGTGGGGGCAAAATTATTATGGGCAATATTCAGGCTATTCCCCTTACTACTCCTATGGAGATTTTTACAATCCTCCTCCTTGCAATCAAGAAGATGAGTATATGAAAGAAATATTGAAGCTCATGCTAGTAAAAAGGGACAGAATGGAGGAAGGGCTGGATAGGATAGATGAAACTCTCCAGCTGAAGGGACAACACTTGGCAGAACTTTCGAGTGCATTGGCATATGCAGAGAATGACGATGGGCCAAGTAACATCATTCCTGACTTAGTTGAGGAGTGTGAAGAGGAAGACGAAGAACTCCCAGAGGTCTATGTCTATAACACTGTTCATCATGAAGTAATAGATCCTTGGGCTGCTTCAGACTCAGATTCGGACGCAGACTGGGATGATATTGTGAAGCCTATACAACTTGTGCCTCGCATAATTCCGGAGCCATGGCATGAATGGGAGAGTGTGGACATCGCAAGATTATGGCCCACTGAAGATATTTTCTTTGAGGAAGAAAGTCATGAAGCTAAGGAGTTACTACATGGAGATGTTTGCAAGGACAAGTATCATGAAGTTTCTCCGCCTAATCCATATCTTTTGGAGATCATAAAATTGGGTGAATCACATGAGGAAGACCAAAGACCCCAATTTTATGCAATACATGATTTGCCACCTGTGATTATAAGACAAGAGCTAGGGAAGGAAGAAGTCAAGACGACACTCCTTGCCATTACTGTTCCAACTGAGATTCTATTTCCACATAACCGATCCTCAATGATATTGATTCTGAAGAATTGGAAGAAGAAGAAGAAGAAGAAGAAGAGGAAAGGTACAATGGGTCATGATGTGGTGAATGAATTCTCGAGAAGACCGGTGATCAAGGAGTGGAAGCACAAGAAGAAGAAACTTGCAAAGGTCGTCTTCTACAACTTCTTCTTGCCATATGTGTCTCATGCATGCTCACTTGAGAAGAGACAAAGGGAGCAGCGATGGTGGAAGTAGAAAAAGTGGAGAGAAAAATCTCCTTAAACATATTTTGAGGTAACTGGGTCGGGTCGTCGACCTTAAATTACAAGGCGCTTGTTGGGAGGCAACCCAGCCTACTTATTTGCATTAGATTAGGGAGTTCGTTTTTGAATTCAGTTATTTTATTATGTTATTTTGGAGAGATGAGAGAGAGAGAGGGACTAATGATGTTTCCTAGTGACATATTTGAGCAGGATATGGGAGAGTCTACCCCAGTGTGGCATGGCACACATGACCTTCACAGGGGCTTGCATTAGCGAGTTGGGGATTCTTCAGACATGGATTTTAGCAGAGGAGGCAGTCGACCCCGGTGTGCGAGAACACACTGACTTTAGAGGGGCATGGTGGCGCCACTACTGTGCTTGGGGACTGCTTGACGCGATTTCGTCCCCACCCATAGGTGGTTGTGAGTATCTTTTTCTCTTGCAAAATTTTGTGTTTATTTTATATAAGTATGTCATGCTCCATCTCATCTACTGGCCTACACATTGATTGCTGAGTCTTCTTGCATACTCTCTAAATTCGTTGAGGACAACGAAGTATTCAGTGTGGGGGTGGTTTAACTGTCTACTAGCCATAGTGTCTTGCATAGCCAGTTACATGTAGGATGTGTTTAGATGGTATTGTGAGTCAGTATTGTGGTTTTTGTTAAGTTTTTACTTATAGTGTCGTATTGTGTAGAATAGTTTATATTCTGTTTGCACTTTTAAATAACTGAGTCTACCTACCCAAAAAAAAAATTGAATTGCGTTTTGCGGAATTTTTTTTTTTTCCGTGTCTAGCCTTGCATATAGAGTTAGGACCTTCTGAAAAATCAAAAAAAAAAATGAGAAAATAGAAAATTCATAAAAAATAGAAAATTAAAAATTTGAGAAAAAGGCAATTGAGGATCTTGAAACTGAAGAGAGCTTAGTGAATGAATCCTTTTGAGTAGGGAATGCCGTAGTAGGGAAATTTTTATTCTTTAATATTTTGTGTAGAGGTTTCACTAAGGATGTCCTTGGAATTTTTGGAAGTTGTGAAAGAATGACATGTAAAGTATACCTAAGTTTCCTATAGTGTGCTAATTAGATTGAGTTTTGCTTGTAGCCGAATATTCTGTTTTCAAGTGGAAACTTGTGGTCTCTTGTTGATCTGGGGTGGACCTTCGTGTAGAGTTGGTTTCATGTGGTACGGTTGTCTCAGCCTAAGTGAAGTTGGGGGCGTACACCACCATCCCTTACGGTGGTCACAGGAGTTAACCGAAAAAGCCCGCGCTCTTTTATGCTCTACTGCACGGTTGTAAAAACAGAGGAGGACAGAAAAGAAAATGATAAATCTGAAAAAAAAAATGTGCTTCAAGGAGAAACAACCTAATGTGCTTCCAGTCACATGGAAAATTTGGATTCCATCCAAATAGAGCTTGGAGAAAAAAACTAGAGTCAATCCTTATTCACATGAGTTGTGACTCCCTTCACTGGGACAATTTGCATTCAAACGCAATAAAGGCTAAGAGGGTCCGAAAACCTCAGATGATTCGGCGAAGAAAGATTACAGTGAAATTTGAACTTAATTAGACCCAATGACGCTTAGGACGTGCTTGTGTCTTGGTTTGAATTGGTTGAGGAAAGGGGACACCTTAGTGATCTTTTGGACTGAATCAAATTTTTATTTCAAATTCTTGCTACGTGTATATGAATTTCAAAAAGGATTAGTGAGAGCTTGATGATTTTCAGTTGATGAGAGGGAGATTGCCTGATCTTACGAAAAAGAAAGATTCAAAGCGCTTTGTGTGTTGTGTTAAGATAGAGTCTAGAATTTGCATTTGCATCATATTGCTGCATTGTTGTGTCGTGTGTCGTGTTTGAGTCATGTGTGTCTTGTCGGCTAGTAGACAGACGAATGCAGTAGATGAGACTTTGCTCAGGACGAGCAAAATGTAGTGTGGGGGTAGTTGATAACTCCGTTTTGGAGTTATATTATTCCTTATTTTTGTTATGTTTTGCGTGCTTGTCATGGAGAATTTTATCGTCTTTGAGCGTTTTGTGCTAAAATTGTGAAAATTGAGTTTTTGAGCGTTCATCGCTAAATCCGGGCGTTTCTTGTATATTTTTGTTGCTTTTATTGTGATATGATCGCGGGTTCGTGTTTCGTGTTGTGGTTGGCAGGAAATAGGACGCGAGGATCAAAGGTGGTGAAGAAACGAGCTTCGGAAACAAAGAAAGCAAGTAAAACTCAAGAAAAGGAGCCAGAAAAAAGCTAAGGCAGGAACTCTTCGCACGAAGAGAAAAGGTCTTCGCACGAAGAGAAGACTTAGCCAAAATTTCAGTTCTCTTCCTGTGACATGATGCTGTCTCAAAATAGGAGGACTTTTACAGGAAGAGTTCAGACAGAGTGAAAAATCTCTTCACACGAAGAGAAAAGGTCTTCGCACGAAGAGATTGCCCAGAAAGCCAGAAACATCCGGGGTCTTTTTGCAATTATTAGAAACTTTGTCATATCATTATAGAAACGTATTTAAGTGTGTTAGGTGGTCTTTTTGAGTAGTTTTTGACGGTAGACACATCTTTAGGAGATCAAGGAGCTATTGGGAGAGCTTGGGAGCTTTGGATCATCCGTTTGGATTCTCAACTCTTCTCTTTTCTTGATTTTTATGTTTAAACTCATAAAACTTATCGTTTTGAGTATGAATATGAGTAGCTAAACGTTATTTGCTGGGAATTCTCGTTTGGTGTAGCTAGGGTTTGATCTAAATATCATGTTTTGATGATTGTGATTCATGTTTTAGCTTAATCTCACGTAATCTTTCATTGTTATGGATTATTTACGTTTGTAATCATATTATCTTTGCGAGTAGCTAACGTAGAGATAAACTTAATTAGTTTTCACGCGGTAACTCCGTGAGAATTAGTCGGTAAATTGAATAATCCACCTAGTCGAATCAATGTTTGGTAACTCGACATCGTTAACTAGGATCGTTAAAGTAGAATTGTGGTTTTAATGCATGCTTTAAGCTAGAATAGACTTGGTAACTCGGTTTGTTTTGGTTTAAAGGTGAGTTTAATATTTCTTGATTGATAGTGAAAGATACGTGGTTGTTTTACAAGTCAAAACATAATTTTAGCTCAACCTAGTGAACCTAGAGAATTCCGGTGTTTTTCTTCCCTTATATACAAAAACCCAAAAATTCATTCTTTATTGATCGTGAACTATTTCACTCGGTTAATTGAGAATATTGCGTTTTTATTTTAGTGGAATTAGACCAAAATACAACTTGCGCTGTGCCCACAAAAGGTTAAGAAATTCTAATTAATTTACAAGAAGTCTCTTGGGTTCGACAACCCGGTTTTCCGGAATTTATTACTACACCGACAGCTGTACACTTGCAGTTGGAGCGTGTCAAGTTTTTGGCGCCGTTGTCGGGGACTTCGGTTGAATTAGTTAGAATTATTAACTTTAGGGAATTTTATTTTTTCTTTTGTTTATTTGTTTGTTGATCTCACCTGCTTCCTAGGAAATTATTGTGCAGGTATCTTGGTGATCATGTGGGGGCAAAATTATTATGGGCAATATTCAGGCTATTCCCCGTACTACTCCTATGGAGATTTTTACACTCCTCCTCCTTGCAATCAAGAAGATGAGCATATGAAAGAAATATTGAAGCTCATGCTAGTAAAAAGGGACAGAATGGAGGAAGGGCTGGATAGGATAGATGAAACTCTCCAGCTGAAGGGACAACACTATGCAGAACTTTCGAGTGCATTGGCATATGCAGATAATGACGATGGGCCAAGTAACATCATTCCTGACTTAGTTGAGGAGTGTGAAGAGGAAGACGAAGAACTCCCAGAGGTCTATGTCTATAACACTGTTCATCATGAAGTAATAGATCCTTGGGCTGCTTCAGACTCAGATTCGGACGCAGATTGGGATGATATTGTGAAGCCTATACAACTTGTGCCTCGCATAATTCCGGAGCCATGGCATGAATGGGAGAGTGTGGACATCGCAAGATTATGGCCCACTGAAGATATTTTCTTTGAGGAAGAAAGTCATGAAGCTAAGGAGTTACTACATGGAGATGTTTTCAAGGACAAGTATCATGAAGTTTCTCCGCCTAATTCATATCTTTTGGAGATCATAAAATTGGGTGAATCACATGAGGAAGACCAAAGACCCCAATTTTATGCAATACATGATTTGCCACCTGTGATTATAAGACAAGAGCTAGGGAAGGAAGCAGTCAAGACGGCACTCCTTGCCATTACTGTTCCAACTGAGATTCTATTTCCACATAACCGATCCTCAATGATATTGATTCTGAAGAATTGGAAGAAGAGGAAAGGTACAATGGGTCATGATGTGGTGAATGAATTCTCGAGAAGACCGGTGATCAAGGAGTGGAAGCACAAGAAGAAGAAACTTGCAAAGGCCGTCTTCTACAACTTCTTCTTGCCATATGTGTCTCATGCATGCTCACTTGAGAGAGACAAAGGGAGAAGCGATGGTGGAAGAAGAAAAAGTGGAGAGAAAAATCTCCTTAAACATATTTTGAGGTAACTGGGTCGGGTCGTCGACCTTAAATTACAAGGCGCTTGTTGGGAGGCAACCCAGCCTACGTATTTGCATTAGATTAGGGAGTTCGTTTTTGAATTCAGTTATTTTATTATGTTATTTTGGAGAGATGAGAGAGAGAGGGACTAATGATGTTTCCTAGTGACATATTTGAGCGGGATATGGGAGAGTCTACCCCAGTGTGGCATGGCACACATGACCTTCACAGGGGCTTGCATTAGCGAGTCGGGGATTCTTCAGACATGGATTTTAGCAGAGGAGGCAGTCGACCCCGGTGTGCGAGAACACACTGACTTTAGAGGGGCATGGTTGCGCCACTACTGTGCTTGGGGACTGCTTGACGCGATTTCGTCCCCACCCTTGAGGTGGTTGTGAGTATCTTTTTCTCTTGCGAAATTTTGTGTTTATTTTATATAAGTATGTCATGCTCCATCTCATCTACTAGCCATAGTGTCTTGCATAGCCAGTTACATGTAGGATGTGTTTAGATTGTATTGTGAGTCAGTATTGTGGTTTTTGTTAAGTTTTTACTTATAGTGTCGTATTGTGTAGAATAGTTTATATTCTGTTTGCACTTTTAAATAATTGAGTCTACCTACCAAAAAAAAAATTGAATGCGTTTTGCGGAATTTTTTTTCCGTGTCTAGCCTTGCATATAGAGTTAGGACCTTATGAAAAATGAAAAAAAAAATGAGAAAAGAGAAAATTCATAAAAAATAGAAAATTGAAAATTTGAGAAAAAGGCAATTGAGGATCTTGAAACTGAAGAGAGCTTAGTGAATGAATCCTTTTGAGTAGGAAATGCCGTATTAGGGAAATTTTTATTCTTTAATATTTTGTGTAGAGGTTTCACTAAGGATGTCCTGGGAATTTTTGGAAGTTGTGAAAGAATGACATGTAAAGTATACCTAAGTTTCCTATAGTGTGCTAATTAGATTGAGTTTTGCTTGTAGCCGAATATTCTGTTTTCAAGTGGAAACTTGTGGTCTCTTGTTGATCTGGGGTGGACCTTCGTGTAGAGTTGGTTTCATGTGGTACGGTTGTCTCAGCCTAAGTGAAGTTGGGGGGCGTACACCACCATCCCTTACGGTGGTCACAGGAGTTAACCGAAAAAGCCCACGCTCTTTTATGCTCTACTGCACGGTTGTAAAAACAGAGGAGGAAAGAAAAGAAAATGATAAATCTGAAAAAAAAAAAAAAAAATGTGCTTCAAGGAGAAACAACCTAATGTGCTTCCAGTCACATGGAAAATTTGGATTCCATCCAAATAGAGCTTGGAGAGGAAAACTAGAGTCAAGCCTTATTCACAGGAGTCGTGACTCCCTTCACTGGGACAATTTGCATTCAAACGCAATAAAGGCTAAGAGGGTCCGAAAACCTCAGATGATTCGGCGAAGAAAGGCTACAGTGAAATTTGAACTTAATTAGACCCAATGACGCTTAGGACGTGCTTGTGTCTTGGTTTGAATTGGTGGAGGAAAGGGGACACCTTAGTGATCTTTTGCACTGAATCAAATTTTTATTTCAAATTCTTGCTACGTGTATATGAATTTCAAAAAGGATTAGTGAGAGCTTGATGATTTTCAGTTGATGAGAGGGAGATTGCCTGATCTTACGAAAAAGAAAGATTCAAAGCGCTTTGTGTGTTGTGTTAAGATAGAGTCTAGAATTTGCATTTGCATCATATTGCTGCATTGTTGTGTCGTGTGTCGTGTTTGAGTCGTGTGTGTCTTGTCGGCTAGTAGACAGACGAATGCAGTAGATGAGACTTTGCTCGGGACGAGCAAAATGTAGTGTGGGGGTAGTTGATAACTCCGTTTTGGAGTTATATTATTCCTTATTTTTGCTATGTTTTGCGTGCTTGTCATGGAGAATTTTATCGTCTTTGAGCGTTTTGTGCTAAAATTGTGAAAATTGAGTTTTTGAGCGTTCATTCATGTTGTGGTTGGCAGGAAATAGGACGCAAGGATCAAAGGTGGTGAAGAAACGAGCTTCGGAAACAAAGAAAGCAAGTAAAACTCAAGAAAAGGAGCCAGAAAAAAGCTAAGGCAGGAACTCTTCGCACGAAGAGAAGACTTAGCCAAAATTTCAGTTCTCTTCCTGTGACATGATGCTGTCTCAAAATATGAGGACTTTTGCAGGAAGAGTTCAGACAGAGTGAAAAATCTCTTCACACGAAGAGAAAAGGTCTTCGCACGAAGAGATTGCCCAGAAAGCCAGAAACGTCCGGGGTCTTTTTGCAATTATTAGAAACTTTGTCATATCATTATAGAAACGTATTTAAGTGTGTTAGGTCGTCTTTTTGAGTAGTTTTTGACGGTAGACACATCTTTTGGAGATCAAGGAGCTATTGGGAGAGATTAGGAGCTTTGGATCATCCGTTTGGATTCTCAACTCTTCTCTTTTCTTGATTTTTATGTTTAAACTCATAAAACTTATCGTTTTGAGTATGAATATGAGTAGCTAAACGTTATTTACTGGGAATTCTCGTTTGGTGTAGCTAGGGTTTGATCTAAATATCATGTTTTGATGATTGTGATTCATGTTTTAGCTTAATCTCACGTAATCTTTCATTGTTATGGATTATTTACGTTTGTAATCATATTATCTTTGCGAGTAGCTAACGTAGACATAAACTTAATTAGTTTTCACGCGGTAACTCCGTGAGAATTAGTCGGTAAATTGAATAATCCACCTAGTCGAATCAATGTTTGGTAACTCGACATCGTTAACTAGGATCGTTAAAGTAGAATTGTGGTTTTAATGCATGCTTTAAGCTAGAATAGACTTGGTAACTCGGTTTGTTTTGGTTTAAAGGTGAGTTTAATATTGCTTGATTGATAGTGAAAGATACGTGGTTGTTTTACAAGTCAAAACATAAATTTAGCTCAACCTAGTGAACCTAGAGAATTCCCGGTGTTTTTTTCCCTTATATTACAAAAACCCAAAAATTCATGCTTTATTAATCGTGAACTATTTCACTCGGTTAATTGAGAATATTGCGTTTTTATTTTAGTATAATTAGACCAAAATACAACTTGCGCTGTGCCCACAAAAGGTTAAGAAATTCTAATTAATTTACAAGAAGTCTATTGGGTTCGAAAACCCGATTTTCCGGAATTTATTACTACACCGACAGCTGTACACTTGCAGTTGGAGCGTGTCAAGTTTTTGGCGCCGTTGCCGGGGACTTCGGTTGAATTAGTTAGAATTATTAACTTTAGGGAATTTTATTTTTTCTTTTGTTTATTTATTTGTTGATCTCACCTGCTTCCTAGGAAATTATTGTGCAGGTATCTTGGTGAGCATGTGGGGGCAAAATTATTATGGGCAATATTCAGGCTATTCCCCGTACTACTCCTATGGAGATTTTTACACTCCTCCTCCTTGCAATCAAGAAGATGAGCATATGAAAGAAATGTTGAAGCTCATGCTAGTAAAAAGGGACAGAATGGAGGAAGGGCTGGATAGGATAGATGAAACTCTCCAGCTGAAGGGACAACACTTGGCAGAACTTTCGAGTGCATTGGCATATGCAGATAATGACGATGGGCCAAGTAACATCATTCATGACTTAGTTGAGGAGTGTGAAGAGGAAGACGAAGAACTCCCAGAGGTCTATGTCTATAACACTGTTCATCATGAAGTAATAGATCCTTGGGCTGCTTCAGACTCAGATTCGGACGCAGATTGGGATGATATTGTGAAGCCTATACAACTTGTGCCTCGCATCAAAGTTTTTAAAACCGAACCGGCCATCGAACCGGTGAGGCACCGGTTCATGGTCGGACCGGTGGTCGGACCGGTTCACTCGCACGTTTATTTATTAGTATATATGTATTATTTATTATACAAAATAGTAAATATAATGAAAAATAGCCAAATAAAAATACTTATATAGTCAACAACAATATATTTTGATGAAAGATAACTAACATACTATGAAAGAACAACTTGTGCCAATAATATTTTTGAATGTAGTCTTATATTTGCGAAAGATAAATATTTTGAACATTAGATAAAATAGTTGATTATGTGCAACTTTATGACATTTGAACACAAAAATATTGTAGCATAAGTTTGGTTTATTTTTTAAAATTACGAGTACGTGTTTGATTAAATGAGTGTAAAATATAAATCATGTTCACATTTTATTGTCTCTTATAGCATATTTGAAAGTTTGAAAGAATAGAAAACTAAATGATATTTAAAAGTTTGAAAGAAAAATGATCTGAAAATAAATAATATGTATAATAAAGTAACTTCGTCACCACAAATTCGCTGTTGGTCAAGCGGTAAAGAAGCTTGCATTCCAACTTATGTGCCCGGGTTCGAATCCCACTGGGCGCGCATAATTTTTCGAATTGTTTGAAAACCGGCCGGTTCAACCCGACCGGTTCGCCGGTTAAACCGCGAAACCGGCCGGTTTTTGACCGGCGTTGACCGGTTCTTGCATGCCCGGTCTTATACCCGAACCGGACCGGTCACCGACCGGTTCACCGGTCCGACCGGTCGAACCGGCCGGTCCGGTCCGGTTTTAAAAACTATGACTTGCATAATTCCGGAGCCATGGCATGAATGGGAGAGTGTGGACATCGCAATATTATGGCCCACTGAAGATATTTTCTTTGAGGAAGAAAGTCATGAAGCTAAGGAGTTACTACATGGAGATGTTTGCAAGGACAAGTATCATGAAGTTTCTCCGCCTAATCCATATCTTTTGGAGATCATAAAATTGGGTGAATCACATGAGGAAGACCAAAGACCCCAATTTTATGCAATACATGATTTGCCACCTGTGATTATAAGACAAGAGCTAGGGAAGGAAGCAGTCAAGACGGCACTCCTTGCCATTACTGTTCCAACTGAGATTCTATTTCCACATAACCGATCCTCAATGATATTGATTCTGAAGAATTGGAAGAAGAAGAAGAAGAAGAAGAAGAAGAGGAAAGGTACAATGGGTCATGATGTGGTGAATGAATTCTCGAGAAGACCGGTGATCAAGGAGTGGAAGCACAAGAAGAAGAAACTTGCAAAGGCCGTCTTCTACAACTTCTTCTTGCCATATGTGTCTCATGCATGCTCACTTGAGAAGAGACAAAGGGAGAAGCGATGGTGGAAGAAGAAAAAGTGGAGAGAAAAATATCCTTAAACATATTTTGAGGTAACTGGGTCGGGTCGTCGACCTTAAATTACAAGGCGCTTGTTGGGAGGCAACCCAGCCTACTTATTTGCATTAGATTAGGGAGTTCGTTTTTGAATTCAGTTATTTTATTATGTTATTTTGGAGAGATGAGAGAGAGAGAGGGACTAATGATGTTTCCTAGTGACATATTTGAGCAGGATATGGGAGAGTCTACCCCAGTGTGGCATGGCACACATGACCTTCACAGGGGCTTGCATTAGCGAGTTGGGGATTCTTCAGACATGGATTTTAGCAGAGGAGGCAGTCGACCCCGGTGTGCGAGAACACACTGACTTTAGAGGGGCATGGTGGCGCCACTACTGTGCTTGGGGACTGCTTGACGCGATTTCGTCCCCACCCTTGAGGTGGTTGTGAGTATCTTTTTCTCTTGCAAAATTTTGTGTTTATTTTATATAAGTATGTCATGCTCCATCTCATCTACTGGCCTACACATTGATTGCTGAGTCTTCTTGCATACTCTCTAAATTCGTTGAGGACAACGAAGCATTCAGTGTGGGGGTGGTTTAACTGTCTACTAGCCATAGTGTCTTGCATAGCCAGTTACATGTAGGATGTTGTAGATAGTGCTTTCTGAGCTAGCAGATCTTGGCCACGTGGCAACCATCCAGCACACCATATTGTGCTCCACACACACTGGATCACCAGCCGCGCTGATCCATGTGGGGGCTGCGAGACAGGGCCCTCGCATACCACTGCACGGGACTTGTAGGGACTTAGTGGTTTGGAGGCTAGAGTAAGTCCTGTCGCGTGCGAGCCCGCGCGACCTTTAGTAACTGCTTTTGAGAGATTTATGGCACGAGCTCCATAAACCCAGTCAATCCGGTCAAACCGGGTCAACCTCGTAACGGTTCCGGTATTCGCGCATAACGTGCTGTAACGGTCCCTATATAGGCGGACGAACGTGCCGTTGCGGTTAAGCTAATTAAGCCGCCATTGATGGGCGCATTAACCACACTGCAACGGTCACATTCTCCGTTACATATAGGACGTTAACCTTTCCATACAAAGGGGGACACACTAGCCATACGCGGAAGCGCTGCCAAACCTCTGTCTCTCTCTCAGACATTACTACTGCCTTACTCTCTCCCTACACACAACCCAACTCTTCCTGTGCCATCTCTGATCCTCTACATACGGTGTACACAGAGGTCTCCCCGCCGGAATCTCTTGTGCACATTTTGGTGAACCCGACGTGAACTTACCAACAAAAGCAACCATGTCTCAGGAGGATGATGTTAGCAACAGATCGCCTTCCACCGAAACTGCCTCAGGAGAGGAGACCCGCCGTACTCCTGCGACCCCCGGCGAGGCACCGACGCTAGAGTCCTTGGACGCCACCGTCCAAGGTCAGGCAAAAGCTCTCAAAGCTCAGTCTGCGCAGCTAGAACGGATCCTGGCCATTCTGGGCACCCTTGCACCGAACCCTTCACCAGCCACCGCCGTCTCTCAAGGAGGAGGAGCCCCTACCGCTTCAGGACTGGGAGTGTCGATCACACCTCCCAACCCTAATCTGCAGACTCCGTCGGCGACTACGCAGCTGCCTTCAGTTCAGGGGTCAACAGCTCAGATGTTGCCTCTCACTGCTCATACTCCTCAGCCTCCGGCTTTGGCTTCTAATCCGGCTTCGCAGTATCCCTTGCCTCCGCCAACGGCGGTCTGGGGCAATGCGAACAGCCAATATGTCCCCAATCCTTCGGCGGCATACGTGTCTCCTCCGCCTGCGGCAACCCCTCCTCCTGTTACTGAGGGAAGCATTCCAGAATGTATGACGTCTCTACAGAAGCGCATGGACACTATTCTGGCTCACCAATCATTCGCGGATACCATCATCCCGAAGCTAGACAACGATCCACCCATCCCGCGGGAGATCTATCTCATGCCTAACCCGGTGGGGTATAAGGCTCCTAAATGGGATAAGTTCGAGGATGTCAATGGGAACGCTCATGAGCATGTCATGCGTTTCATTGATGTCATGGGACCATACGGAGCCGATTCCAAACTGCTGATGCGAGAGTTCCCAAAATCCTTGGGAAACGTAGCGTACAAGTGGTATCGAACGTTGGAAGCTGGATCCGTGAAGACTTGGGACGACATGGTCCAGAATTTCTATACCAAGTTCTTCCAGATGGAAGAAAAGGTGACGATGATCCACCTCTCGCGGATGTACCAGAAGCGCGAGGAGGATGGGATAACTTTCATCAAAAAGTTCAGGGCGAAGTCATTGGAATGCAAAGATCCAATGCTCGAAAGTCGGCTTGTAGAGATATGCCTGCAGTGCATGCGAGACGAATACAAAGGTATGCTCATCAATTTGCAAACCCCTACGTTTTCAAAGCTAATCGAATGCACAAAGAACATCGAGCCTATAGTTGAGAGGCAGAAAAAGAAGAACGCACCGGAGCGATCTTCGAGCGGCACCACCTACAAGATCGGGAGATTCAGTTACAAGAGGGGACGCGAAGCTGAGGTCAATACAGTTTCACCCCAGAAGCAAGCGAAAGTTGTGAACTTCGACGTACCACCTCTGCCATGTTCGGTGGAGGAGGCAAGCGACCTCTGCAGGCAGTGGCGCAAGGACGGTGTCCTACCGCCGCTCGAGAAGATACCCTCCAAGGAAATGGTGAGGGACCCGAAGTGGTGTGAGTACCACGGCAAGGTCATGCATCCCACCGCGGAATGTAAGAAGCTCAGGATTGTATTCAATCAGAAGATGAAGAATGGCGAGCTGATCGTCAGCGATCACAGGAAGGATGTGCGCAACAATCCACTTCCTGCCCATGCGGAGCCAGACTCAAAAGGTAAAGAGGTTGCCATGATCTCGATTGTGGACTTGGAAGAATTCGCAGAAGATGGTCTACCCATCATCGCCGAAGTCCATGATGACTAGGACTACAGTGTAGATACAGAGGATGAACGTGCCGATCGGATGAAGGGGTCGCACGGCTTTAGCAGATTCTTCGACGAGATGAACTTCTCCGAGAATTGCCGGACAGAAATGACGAAAGCAATCTTGAGGATAGCAGAGGACTACGAGGAGGATCTTGTAGTCTCCAACGGGAAAGTCGTTAGGGCGTCTCGCTCTACAGAAAAGATTATGACCTTTTCTGTCAGCGACAAAAAGACAGATGCGACTCACCAGAGGCCTCTGTACGTGCGGCCATCATCAATGGCGTCGAATTCAAACGAGCATTCGTCGATGGAGGAGCAGTGGTCAACGTCGTTTCAATCCACACGCTGAAGCTAGCAGGGATCCCCGAGCATAAAATTGTCAAGCGTCCATCTCCGCTGATGGGATTTGGAAGCGACTCTAGAATGACGATCGGATGGATCCGCCTGGGCGTGCAGATCGGCAAAATCAAGTGCTCAGCGAAGTTCTATGTCATAGATGCGAACACTACATATCACATGATCATAGGTCGAGCCTGGATTCATCGCTTTGACGCGGTCCCTTCAACAGCTCACCAGGTCATGAAAGCCATCTGGAACGACAGAATAGTCGAGATACCGGCTTCAACGAATCCGTTCAACATGGATGAAGCACATCTCAGCGAAGCGGTGTGGTTCACCGAAATGGCGGACGAGCAAACACCGGGGCCGTTCAACCCCACTCCTTTACCTCTTTGGGAAGATATCAAGAATCAGTCACCTGCGGGAGTGATGGTGACAAGGGAGGATGCCAAGGAAAAGCCGCCCACACGCGAAGAGGCGCCGCGAATCGCTTACCAGCGAAAGAACGTGTACACTTTGAAGAGAATAGCAAAGCACGACCCTGAGGGCAAGGAGATAGAGTGCTTCTACGCCAATGGAAAGAAGTGCTATCGCATATGAAGGTGCGCGGGGATGTCCTCACACGGGCATGGGGATATCCCTGGGCAAATCAACCAAATCGAGCAGATTGCGCTCACTGAAAGGCCAATGCAGAGCACCCTAGATGAGAAGCTCAAAGAAGCACCCGAATGCATGGAAGACAGACCCCGACCAAAGAAGCAAGAGCTAAAGGAAGTGTTCCTCAGCCCGAACGAGGAAAAGAAGAGGCCCGTCTTCCTAAGTGCGGACCTCACAAGCGAGGAAGAGAAAGGACTGGTACAGCTCCTAACTGAGTACAGAGACGTGTTCGCATGGGAGTATGATGAGATGCCCGGACTGGACACCAGCATCACTATGCATCGTTTAGACATCATCCCGGGTTCTAAACCGATAAAGCAGAGCACAAGAAGCTTCAGGCCGGAGCTTAATGTGAAGATCAAACAGGAAATCGTCAAACTCCTGGACGCCAAGTTTATAGAGCCGAATCATCATCCAACATGGCTGGCCAACATTGTGCCAGTGGTAAAGAAGACCGGACAGCTCCGCATCTGCGTGGACTTCCGAGATCTCAATCGTTTCTGCCCCAAGGACGATTTTCCGCTCCCAAACATCGATTTGCTAATCGATTCAACAGCGGGACATCGCATGTTCAGTTTCATGGACGGCTTCAGCGGGTACAACCAAATCAAGATGGACCCCGAAGATGCACGAAAGACTGCCTTCATCACCCCAGTGGGAGTGTTCAACTACACGGTGATGCCCTTTGGTCTCAAAAACGCGGGTGCAACCTACCAGCGGGCCATGATGGCCCTATTCCACGACATCATGCACAAGGAAGTGGAGATTTACGTGGATGACCTCGTGGTTAAATCCAAGCAGGAGGCAGACCACCTGGCAGATCTGCGGAAAGTGTTCAACAGATGCAGACGCTTTCAGCTGAAGATGAACCCTATGAAATGCGCATTCGGGGTAACATCGGGAAAATTCTTGGGATTCGTGGTACATTGCCAAGGAATAGAGCCTGACCCTGCAAAGGTTTCAGCCATCGTCAGCATGACCCCACCGTACGACCAGAGTGCCTTGAAAACATTCTTGGGGAAACTATCATATCTGCGAAGATTCATCCCTGCGATTTCCGAGATTACTTTCTGCTTCAGTAATCTCCTCAAGAAAGATTCCGCATATGACTGGACCCCGGAGCACGAAGCTGCGTTCGGGAAGCTGAAAGAACTGCTGACGTCTTCAAAAGTAATGATCGCACCTCAGTTGGGGTCACCGCTTTTACTGTATCTGACGTCAACCAGGAAATCCATAGGAGCGCTTTTGGCTCAGGAATACGAAGGTCAGGAAAGGCCCATCTATTACATCTCTCGCATTGTGCAGCCCGCGGAATCAAGGTACACAGACATCGAGCGTCATTGCCTTGCTTTATTCTTCATAATAGAGAAGTTGAGACACTACTTTGCGTCGCACAAAGTGGTGGTGGTTACAAAAAGTGATCCCATACGATATCTGTTAACTCACACTACTCCTGGAGGAAGATTGGCGAAATGGTACATGACCATCTCTCAATACGATATCACATGTGTGCGACCGCGAGCGATCAAGTCGCAGGCGGTAGCGGATTTGTTGGCACAATTCCCTGACAATAGTCATGAGCCCGTGATCGAAGAAGAACTCGAGGGACCCGAAATCTATGCAATCGATGTACCTTATTGGACGCTCCATTTCGACGGGTCGTCAACAAGGAAATGCGGAGGCATTGGGATAGTCTTGACCAAGCCAGATGGGGAGGTCATACAGATGTCCGCAAAACTCGACTTCGCAGTCACCAACAACGAGGCAGAATATGAAGCCCTCATAGCGGGGCTGCGTACAGCGAAGGCTTTGGAAGTAAGCAACCTGACGGTCATGGGAGACTCCAAGTTGATCGTCAAGCAAGCCTCGGGCGAGTACGGTTTGAAGGAGATTAACCTTCTGTCCTACCGCACTCTGGTACAAAAGCTAGTACAGCAATTCTGCGATGTGAGGTTTGAGCACAAACCCCGAGCAGACAACAGACATGCAGATGCTTTGGCCACCTTAGGATCCAAGGTTAGTACAGACAAATGTCCCGCAAGGATCTCCATTGAGGTGCGAACATCGTCGGCGTTGACAGAAGACGCGGGCGACGATGAACACATGGATGATACGGACTGGAGAAAAACAATTATGCGAGCTATTGCAGAAGGCACAAGCAGCGAAAGCTGGGCACTCACAAAGGGGTATTGCATACATGACAACACCCTTTACTACAAAGGCCCTGGCGGAATACTCATGCGATGTGTTTCCGAGCAAGAGGGACAATTGCTGCTGGAGAAGATTCACCGACATGCTTGCGGAGAAAGCGAGGTGTCAATCTATCGGAAGGCTCAGAGATATGGCATTCATTGGCCGGATATGTCAATAGCCGCTGCCCTGATACAAGGGAAGTGCGAGAGTTGTGCACTGATTAAAGATTCTTTACTCATCGCTCTAACCGACGATGATGCGGATTGGAGGAAACCACTCTTCGATTTCCTCACCGAGGGCATCGTACCTGAATCGAGAAAAGAAGCGGAGAAGCTGAAAAGGAAAGCGCCTCGATATGTGGTGCAAGAAAACTTGCTTTGGAGAAGAGGTCATGAGGGCAACTTGCTGCGATGTCTGGACGGCAGGGAAGCACAAGAAGTCATGGACCTTTCCCATCAGGTAGAACACCAAGGAGGTGCGAAACTATGCAGGCAGCTCCTCTCAATCGGATATTTCTGGCCCACGATGGAGGCTGATTACCGCACCAAAGTACGACGCTGCCAAGAGTGTCAGTTCAAGGGAAACCTAGTGCATGCTCCTGCTGTGGACCTACATGCATTGGGAACGCCATGGCCATTTCACACATGGGCGCTGGATTTCATTGGTCCCATCCGACCAACTTCACACGGGAATCATTTTATTCTCACCGCAACTGAGCTGTTCACCAAATGGGTGGAGGCGATACCATTAAAGACGGCAAATGCGCTAGCTGTGGTCAATTTCATCCAAGAAAACATTGTATGCAGGTTCGGAATTCCCAACACCGTCCTTTCGGATAATGGTACTCCTTTTGTTAATCGCCAGGTGGCTGCAAAGCTAGCAGAGTACAATATCAGGCAAATATGTTCCACCCCCTACTACCCGAAGGGGAACGGGCAAGCCGAAGCGACCAACAAAACGTTGTTGAGGATTTTGAGCAAGATGGTCGCAGATGACCACAAGAAGTGGGCTGATTCTTTAAAACATAGCCCTGTGGGCTTACCGGACTTCTCCAAGGACACCCACGGGGGTCTCACCCTTCCTCCTATGCTATGGAGCCGAGGCCGTGGTACCTGCGGAAGTGAGGGTCAATTCGGCGAGATTGGCTTGCCATGCATTGTACAACAATCAACGCGATCATGACTTAGTCTTGCTAGAATAAAAGCGAGAGCAAGCTAAAAGGACCAACAAGCGGTATCAAGAGAGGATCGCTCGTGCTTAAAATAAGACGGTCCAGCGAAGAGATTTCGCAGTTGGAGATTTGGTCCTGCGCGCATCTGATCATTGCATGCGAGAAGCGGCTCACCCAAAGTTCGCAGCTAATTGGGAAGGACCCTTCGAAGTCACAGAAGTCTTCGACAGTGGTTACTGCAGCATACGGAGGTTGCACGGAACGACCTCAACACCAAGCTCAGTCAACATGCGCTGGATTAAGAAGTACTATCCCTGAATTCTCTCATTTTATGCGTTTATTATAACGTTGCCTCATGTATCGTATGGCTATGATTCACACAATCTTCTCTCCCAAATGAGAGAATTGTAAGCTTATCTCTCCCATACGAGAGCATTATAATAAAAGGATTCTCCCAAATGAGAATTTCATATTTCTAGCTATTAATGTTGCTTTATTTAGTTTGTTATTACTGTTAACAATGGGTAATCTGCCACAATAGCAACCTATGCAACTGCAATCTTAACCGATCTTCTAAGCCTATCTGTCACGATAGCAGCCCATGCGAAATGCGATCTTAATTGATCATCTAAGCCTATCTGTTACAAGAGCAATCTATGCAAATGAGATCTTAATTGATCATCTAAGCCTATCTTCCACGATAGCAGCCTATGCAAATGCGATCTTAATTGATCTTCTAAGCCTATCTGTCACGATAGCAGCCTATGCAAATGCGATCTTAATCGATCTTCTAAGCCTATCTGTCACGATAGCAACCTATGCAAATGCGATCTTAATTGATCTTCTAAGCCTATCTGTCACGATAGCAGCCTATGCAAATGCGATCTTAATCGATCTTCTAAGCCTATCTGTCACGATAGCAACCTATGAAAATGCAATCTTAATTGATCTTCTAAGCCTATCTGTCACGATAGCAGCCTATGCAAATGCGATCTTAATCGATCTTCTAAGCCTATCTATTACGATAGCAACCTATGCAAATGCGATCTTAATCGATCTTCTAAGCCTATCTGTCACGATAGCAGCTCATGCGAAAAATGATCTTAATTGATCTCCTAAGCCTATCTGCCACGATAGCAGTTCATGTGAAAGCAGTATCAAGTGATCTTTCAAGCCTATCTATTGTGATAGCAGCATATGCGAACGTGATCTTAAATGATTCTTCAAGCCTATCTAATGTGATAGCGGCGTTATACGAATGTGATTTAAGAAATTCGTATTTAAATCTGTCATAATCTTAAGTGATCTCCAAAAGGTCTGTCTAATGACATAGCACCTACACTTGAATCTGAAGATGAATCACAAGCCCATCTACAAAGATGGCACAGCTACGCAAATACGATCTCGAACGATCCAATAACATATCTGCGAGTTTATACGGCAGATAGCAAATGCGAAGTATGTATGTTGCATTACAAAAGGCGAAATATGCTGATACGCATGCGAAATTGTATTTTGTTGTAACGAGACAGCAGATAATACAAAAGCCATTTATCATTATTAGTCGAAAAGACTTACAATTTATCTGTCTAGATAGCAGCTTACAAGCGAAAAAGCTCAAATCTAACTACGCAGCCAACATGGCTTACAATGCATTCGAAAAGTAACTCACAAGCTTGAAGTTACACATCGCGGGAATCCCGACTGAAAACGGATGAACCTAATGGTCCTAACACCAGCTATGCAATGCACAGATCTGGGGCATGAAGATCTGTTGCAAGTAGGATCTTGCTATAAAACGAACGTCCTACGAGAGCCACAAGAAGCCATACGTTCAAGATCCCAGTATTTGACAAAGCCCTTGTCAGATCAACATCCCATGAGATGTGCTTGAGGAACCACCGGTTCCGGCGTTCAACAGGCAAGCAGAAGTTCCAAAGGGCAAGGGCTCCTTGTAGACGGGGATGAACGCAACGGTTCGCCACCCTGAGCTCACGAACGTGGAGGCAGTAAGTCCTCCTCCAGGGATGCTGGAGGAGAATTCCACCGTTCATTACGAGTCAGTAGCAAGGTCACTACGGCGCTGCACCTCACCGGGAGGCGGCCGGAAACATGACCTGAAAACATAATAGACGAAGAAAATTCTTCGAATACACATGAGATATCATCTCCATTTTCTTTATGAAGGTTACAAAGATTAGTAAGCCTCATAAAGCGGATCTTGGAAACTATTTCTATGGCACAAAGCGCAAACTCAGGTCTCATGACTTGGAGTTGCCATGAATCAACGAAAAACAAGCGTTGAAGCCAACAGTCGTAAGGACTCACGGCAAAGCACATTTTTGGGATGAAGAACCCAAATGGCAAAGACAGGGTTTATATAGACCTTGTGGAGACTCTTCGGTTGCCAAGATGAGTCATCAGAATTCGAAAAGAGGGTAAGGTCAATCACTTACGCCTTGAAAAGCGGTAACGATCAATTACCCTACCAAAGGCTACGACGATTCAATTGCGTATCCTAATAAATGACGGACGGTCATGATTCGGATGGACTTCCCAAGGAAAGCGTGCTTATCTTACGAGAAATTAGCGCGAAAATCAAGCAGAATATCAATTGCTGATGTCATAATTAGATATGCACAGAGATATTCCATCAAATCCCGGAAAGGGCAAAACGGGCATGTCGATTCTTTTGTTAAAAAAAGGGGGGGAGAAGCCCTAGCAACATTACATTAATGTTTCTAGTAACATTACATTAATGTTTCTGCTATTTGTTTGCTACTTTTGAAATTCAAAAGTCAAAGTAAATTCTTGATCAAGGAGTCATTAAGGGTGAACTGACGGCTCAGATCCTCTACTTGCTCCACTTCTCGCTTCAATTGCTCGCACTTGGCGTTCATTATAGAGCTTCAGAGCCTCTTCAACCTTTTGCTTTTGCTGCTCCACCTTCTGCTTCTCAGCTGCGAGGTTTTGGTGGCCGAGTTTCAAAGTCACGGCTGCGCGAATCAAAGTAACTCTTTTCATAAGAAACTTGAAACCCAGCCTGCCCTGAACCTTAGTCAGAATATTTTGGCACATGCCAAAAATCAATTCGGCACTCTGAACAGAAATGGACGCAGGCGTAGCCGCAGACAGCTGCTCCAAAATCCAAATGGCTTCGGTAAGAAACAGCCTTCTGTCAAAGGGCCCTATCTCCAGAGATCTCACAAATGATTGAGGATAGGTGAGGCGCATCCGAACTAGCCAGTCCACATCGGCTTGCTTCAAACCTAAAGCAATGTCAAAGCTAAGTGAAGATATCAAACTCGCTAATGAATAGTGCGAGATGCAAACAGCAAACCACGACTTACCAGTTCCTTCAAGGATCTCACGAAGAGAAGGAATGCGCATTGCTGGAGTGGTCGAAGATTGTCCACGCTCCATAGCTCTCATATCAGCTGCAAGCTCTAACTCCTCGTAGTTAGAAGGAAGAGTATAAGCCGCACCAGTTGCGATTGCAGCTCCGACCTGCGAGCCCCAAAAGCTCCACGCAGGAAGTGGCGTCACAGACTCAGTCATCGCTGGAGGCATAGCGGTGGCCGAATTTGCTCGGTGAGGGACACTTTCAGATGCGGTAGCATCGACAGTACTTGTCCTTACCTCCTCAGCGCCAGCATGGGCATCTTCCTCCATTAACACAGCGTCAGCTTCGGCATCATCAGAAAGTTCGATGATGTCCTCAAAGGGCTCTCCTGCGTATTCAGCAGCTGCGATGGGCTTCTCGGTATGAGAACTCGGCACTGGGACATAGGATGCGGAAGTTTGACTTCTTTGCTCCAACACGGGTTCATCAGCAGTACCTGCGATACAAAATGCGATGATGTGAGGTAAATTGTATCATACGTTATTTTACTATCCTTTGCTAAAGCTAAGAGCAAGCACCTCCACGCGAAGGTGGGATTGCAGTGTCTTCGTCATACACTAAAGATGTTGAACCATGCCCTATTAGTGTTTCCTCATTAAGCATGTCTTTAAAAGGAGCATGACCTGGGGCGCGAAGAAGCTAGTCATGATTATGCTTCGAGTTACTAATCTTAGTTCATGCATATCGATCAAGTGATTACCTGAGGGTTCACCGCACTTGCCTACTAGCCAACGGCGAATGTCAGCCTTTGACACACCATGCTTTAACGCACCCACAATAACATCTCGATAAGTTACTGCGAGATTAAAAATCTCACCTTTATCGCCGCCTGCGATTTCTTTCAAATCTGCCTGGGCTTGCTCCAAAGCTTTTGCATTCTCTTCTGGAGCCGCATCCTCCTCCTCAGCTTGAGGAGTCACCTCTTCGGGAAGCACATCTTCATCATCAGCTGGACGCACTAAGTCGTCGACATGTTGCTCTGCGAGGCTCCGCTGCCTCACACGCTCGAGCTCCTCCTCTTCTCGTTGCCTTCTCCTTTCAGCAGCTTCCGCGGCTGTCTTCCTAGCCTCGGCGAGAACGTCCTCGCTTATGGGTTCGTCCGAAATTCCAGAATGAGCATCCCTCTTCTGTCTCTTGGCCAAAAGGCCACCGATGGTCTCATCATCATCATCATCTGCGAAGAAACGATTGGTTCAAGATCAAGTTGCAAAAAGAATTATGATAATGAGAAGGGAAACGCGATGGAGGTACCTCCTGATTCTTCCTCATGTATCACAATTGTTCTTTCGTCTTCTTCTTCATCACCTTCTATGGGCTCCTGCCTATCCTATTCTTCCTCCTGGTTGAATGGAACGAAGGTCTCAACTGCGAGCTCCTTCCGCGCTTTACCGGGCACGCGACCTTTGCCTTTGTCCTTGGCAGAAAGGGACTTCGCTGGAGGAGAAGTTGGAGCGCTCCTAGGGGAAGATATTGTAATTCCCTTTTCCCTGGGTCTCTTTGCTCTCGGCGCTGCAGTCGCTGGAGGAGATGGATTATCTCTGGGTGGAGACAAGGCCGGAGCATTATCTATCAGCGAGTCAGCAAAAGCATTCATGACTGCGCGAATCCTGGTTTCGACCTCGGGGTCCATCCTCGATGCTAGCAGGAACGACTGTCCTTGTCTTCTTGTGGCAACAATGGTGTTAACCAGCGAATTGGAACGATCACCAGATGCGAATCTCCGCACATGACCCTACAGCAAACAGTGTAGAATAAAGGCATCAACACGTAGAAATCAAGAAGCTTAACGCATACGGCAAAAAAGTTGCTTACCTTAGCAAATGTCTCGCTATATTTGATGACATGCGAGTCGCCTTTCTTAACTGCGGCGATCTTTTCATTCAGAATGACGTCAGGGCACAAATGGTTCTCATGATCCAGCAATGAGTAGCAACCATATTCAGACTCGCTCAAACTGCTATTGGGACGAAACGGAAAAGAGTTTCTTTTGATCGAAGGAGCTCTGCTTGGCTGAGGAGCTGACTGCGTCTCAAACCTGACATGCTGGGCGATCCAGTATGCGAGCCAGTTCTTGGAACAACCACCCTCGCGGTTACCTGCAGGCTGCTCAAAAGGAAGATTGTTCATAAAGACTGTTTTGCACTCCTTTGTCAGCAAGCACCTATAGCAACCTCTGATAATGGACTGTGGCCAGATTGAGGGTGCCACTGCATCAAAGCCAAACTGGTGAGAAACTCGCGTGGGGTCAACATCCATGGTAATCCTCTCATACCTTGGTGCGAGCTCACGGATGTGCTCGGCGAGAGCAGGAAGAGAGCCTCGCAGGCACCAGCAAAAGAATTCGCGATAGCGCTCATGGAAATGCGATCCCTCTTCGAAGAGGAGCTCTTCTGAGAAGACAATACCTTTAGAAGGGTACAGCCTTGGAAACCACCGCACATTCTCAATACGCACAGCATAGGGCCTGGCAACTAACTCTTTCCGGTTGTCGCATATCAGGCTCCAAACGCACTTGGTATTGTTCGCTCCGAACCACCTCGCAGCTCTGCCGCAGTTACGCTCCTCCACCTCGCCTGGGGGACACCACTTGTTGGGCTTGGAGGCAGTTGGGGCATAAGAAGGCCACCGCTCAAGACCCACATCGTCAAGAAGGCAATGTTGACAAAGGTCAGTATGTCGAGGCGGCCACGCGACTCCTTCATGGCCACAACCAGCTGATCCAATCTATAGTACAATGTGCCCAAGACCAAGGGTCCAAGTGCGACTCTCTGACCAAGGGCCAGTTTCACAGCGAGCGGCAGAACATGGTAGAAGACCCCATCGTGCGGGTGACCATCGATTAAGTACCTCGACAGCCAGGCACAGAGGAAAGCACAAAGGGTCAAGTGATAGCCCTTACCCTCCACGTAATTCTTGGCCTCCGGGTCTTGACTCAGAAGCTTCTTAGTGATGCTGCTGTTCGGGTAGTCATGAAAGAAGTACTGCACCCATTTATTCCAGGTATTCTTCGCAGACGTGTCAACCAACTGCCAATTGGGAAGGGCTTTGGTAGTGGTCCACCGGGTGGAGATTTTCTTTACCTCTGATAGGCACTCCTCCATCTGCGTGTACAAAGCGATCTCCGCATCCGTCCTCAAGGGACTCAAAGGGTCCACTTCACCCATGGGAGACAGATCGTACAGCATGTGCACGTCCTCGAGTGTGGGGGCGGCCTCGAACTCAGCAAAATGAAAAGTGTGAGTCGCAGGCGAGTAGCGGGAAAGAAGGTTTAGAAGCATGGACTGGTCCAGCTTCACGGCAGCACCCTTCATAGCACGAACAGCGAAGTATACGCCGGTCTCATTAAGAGTCGCAGCATGATCGGTCAACACATGGTCAATCCACTCATCCATGTAGTCCAATTTCTGGACAAAAGCTTGGGTGGAAATCGCAGCATAGGGGAAGTACCCATTTTCGATTCCCAATCGAACCACATCCTCGCAACCAATCAACTCGAGCAAGGCTGAGTTAACTGGGGGAGTCAACGTCAGCAATCCCTCATTGGGGACAGAAGCAGACAGTTTCTTTGCCTTAACCCTCGCGTGGTAGAAATCTTTGCCACCCAGGTAGGGGGCTTTTCGACACAAAGCTTGCGGAAGATCAGGTATCTCTTCGTCCTCCTTGGTGGGTTTGGTTCCTTTTGTCTTGGCCATTCCTGTGGAAGAGCAAGAAAAAAAAGGGGAGAAATATGCCACACTTCAGTTTGAATTTTGAGATTCAAGATCTATGGAAAGGAAGATGAACAGTTTCTGGTATCAATTTCAGAAAATTAGCAGTTGGAAATTGTTTGCATTATCGGGGATTTCAAAACCCTACATCCAAGGTCCTTATCATCGAAGGATTAAGCCAAAATTGGGTCCAAAGCTTGAAGCTTCTTCACAAGTTTCAACAGATTATATGTTATGGGCTTACAGATTCAACTCAGTTTGAAGCATATATTGGTATTGTAAATCGAAATTGAACAAGGCCAACCTTGTTTTCGTGAGGCCTGCTTGGATACACACAGTTGAAGAAGACGATTTGCAGTTCTGAACTGGTGATTGATTATCTGAATCTGCTCTCGAAGACTTCCGGGTACCATTCACTTTAAGAGAAAGAAGTGATGCTTTGCAACAATGGAGAGTACAAAGTATTTATCAAAAAAACAATGAAGGGTTGCGTCCTTTCAGTAGTCGAATCGCAACCGTCACCGTCGAATCGCGCTATCACAGGACAAGCTCACGTCACACCTAAAACCCTAAAGGCCAGACGGCACGACTCTAGGGGTTTTAGGTCATGATGGCACGCACGGGGGATGAATTTGCTCGTGTTTGAATTGGTGCGTGGCGGCGACGCGCATGTTGGTTTCCGCGCATGGAAGTCTATACAGCTATGAGCCTTCACGCGCAGAAAGGGGGCTAATGTAGATAGTGCTTTCTGAGCTAGCAGATCTTGGCCACGTGGCAACCATCCAGCACACCATATTGTGCTCCACACACACTGGATCACCAGCCGCGCTGATCCATGTGGGGGCTGCGAGACAGGGCCCTCGCATACCACTGCACGGGACTTGTAGGGACTTAGTGGTTTGGAGGCTAGAGTAAGTCATGTCGCGTGCGAGCCAAGCCTGCGCGCGACCTTTAGTAACTGCTTTTGAGAGATTTACGGCACGAGCTCCATAAACCCGGTCAATCCGGTCAAACCCGGTCAACCTCGTAACGGTTCCGGTATTCGCGCATAACGTGCTGTAACGGTCCCTATATAGGCGGACGAACGTGCCGTTGCGGTTAAGCTAATTAAGCCGCCATTGATGGGCGCATTAACAACACTGCAACGGTCACATTCTCCGTAATATATAGGACGTTAACCTTTCCATACAAAGGGGGACACACTAGCCATACGCGGAAGCGCTGCCAAACCTCTGTCTCTCTCTCAGACATTACTACTGCCTTACTCTCTCCCTACACACAACCCAACTCTTCCTGTGCCATCTCTGATCCTCTACATACGGTGTACACAGAGGTCTCCCCGCCGGAATCTCTTGTGCACAGATGTGTTTAGATTGTATTGTGAGTTAGTATTGTGGTTTTTGTTAAGTTTTTACTTATAGTGTCGTATTGTGTAGAATAGTTTATATTCTGTTTGCACTTTTAAATAATTGAGTCTACCTACCAAAAAAAAAATTGAATTGCGTTTTGCGGAATTTTTTTTTTCCGTGTCTAGCCTTGCATATAGAGTTAGGACCTTATGAAAAATGAAAAAAAAAAATGAGAAAAGAGAAAATTCATAAAAAATAGAAAATTGAAAATTTGAGAAAAAGGCAATTGAGGATCTTGAAACTGAAGAGAGCTTAGTGAATGAATCCTTTTGAGTAGGAAATGTCGTAATAGGGAAATTTTTATTCTTTAATATTTTGTGTAGAGGTTTCACTAAGGATGTCCTGGGAATTTTTGGAAGTTGTGAAAGATTGACATGTAAAGTATACCTAAGTTTCCTATAGTGTGCTAATTAGATTGAGTTTTGCTTGTAGCCGAATATTCTGTTTTCAAGTGGAAACTTGTGGTCTCTTGTTGATCTGGGGTGGACCTTCGTGTAGAGTTGGTTTCATGTGGTACGGTTGTCTCAGCCTAAGTGAAGTTGGGGGGCGTACACCACCATCCCTTACGGTGGTCACAGGAGTTAACCGAAAAAGCCCACGCTCTTTTATGCTCTACTGCACGGTTGTAAAAACAGAGGAGGAAAGAAAAGAAAATGATAAATCTGAAAAAAAAAAAAAAAAAAATGTGCTTCAAGGAGAAACAACCTAATGTGCTTCCAGTCACATGGAAAATTTGGATTCCATCCAAATAGAGCTTGGAGAGGAAAACTAGAGTCAAGCCTTATTCACAGGAGTCGTGACTCCCTTCACTGGGACAATTTGCATTCAAACGCAATAAAGGCTAAGAGGGTCCGAAAACCTCAGATGATTCGGCTAAGAAAGGCTACAGTGAAATTTGAACTTAATTAGACCCAATGACGCTTAGGACGTGCTTGTGTCTTGGTTTGAATTGGTGGAGGAAAGGGGACACCTTAGTGATCTTTTGCACTAAATCAAATTTTTATTTCAAATTCTTGCTATGTGTATATGAATTTCAAAAAGGATTAGCGAGAGCTTGATGATTTTCAGTTGATGAGAGGGAGATTGCCTGATCTTACGAAAAAGAAAGATTCAAAGCGCTTTGTGTGTTGTGTTAAGATAGAGTCTAGAATTTGCATTTGCATCATATTGCTGCATTGTTGTGTCGTGTGTCGTGTTTGAGTCGTGTGTGTCTTGTCGGCTAGTAGACAGACGAATGCAGTAGATGAGACTTGCTCGGGACGAGCAAAATGTAGTGTGGGGGTAGTTGATAACTCCGTTTTGGAGTTATATTATTCCTTATTTTTGCTATGTTTTGCGTGCTTGTCATGGAGAATTTTATCGTCTTTGAGCGTTTTGTGCTAAAATTGTGAAAATTGAGTTTTTGAGCGTTCATCGCTAAATCCGGGTGTTTCTCGTATATTTTTGTTGCTTTTATTGTGATATGATCGCGGGTTCGTGTTTCGTGTTGTGGTTGGCAGGAGATAGGACGCGAGGATCAAAGGTGGTGAAGAAACGAGCTTCGGAAACAAAGAAAGCAAGTAAAACTCAAGAAAAGGAGCCAGAAAAAAGCTAAGGCAAGAACTCTTCGCACGAAGAGAAAAGGTCTTCGCACGAAGAGAAGACTTAGCCAAAATTTCAGTTCTCTTCCTGTGACATGATGCTGTCTCAAAATAGGAGGACTTTTGCAGGAAGAGTTCAGACAGAGTGAAAAATCTCTTCACACGAAGAGAAAAGGTCTTCGCACGAAGAGATTGCCCAGAAAGCCAGAAACGTCCGGGGTCTTTTTGCAATTATTAGAAACTTTGTCATATCATTATAGAAACGTATTTAAGTGTGTTAGGTCGTCTTTTTGAGTAGTTTTTGACGGTAGACACATCTTTTGGAGATCAAGGAGCTATTGGGAGAGCTTAGGAGCTTTGGATCATCCGTTTGGATTCTCTACTCTTCTCTTTTCTTGATTTTTATGTTTAAACTCATAAAACTTATCGTTTTGAGTATGAATATGAGTAGCTAAACGTTATTTGCTGGGAATTCTCGTTTGGTGTAGCTAGGGTTTGATCTAAATATCATGTTTTGATGATTGTGATTCATGTTTTAGCTTAATCTCACGTAATCTTTCATTGTTATGGATTATTTACGTTTGTAATCATATTATCTTTGCGAGTAGCTAACGTAGAGATAAACTTAATTAGTTTTCACGCGGTAACTCCGTGAGAATTAGTCGGTAAATTGAATAATCCACCTAGTCGAATCAATTTTTGGTAACTCGACATCGTTAACTAGGATCGTTAAAGTAGAATTGTGGTTTTAATGCATGCTTTAAGCTAGAATAGACTTGGTAACTCGGTTTGTTTTGGTTTAAAGTATAGTAAACTTACTTGGTAACTCGGTGAGTTTAATATTGCTTGATTGATAGTGAAAGATACGTGGTTGTTTTACAAGTCAAAACATAAATAGCTCAAC